>JAFVLL020030437.1:52479-255407 GCA_021397915.2 Tor tambroides | reverse complement strand
AGAGCCACAGGCTGATCGCTTCCATGCCACACCTCACTGATGCTGGAATTTGTGCTAAAGGAGCCCCAACCAAGTATTGAGTGCATAAATGAACAAACTTTAAAGAACTTGAACTTTTCTGTTTCGCAAATCCTTTTTTTGATTGATCTTAGGAAATATTCTAATATTTTGAGATACTGATTTTTGACTTTCATTAGCTGTAAGCTATAATCATCAAAATTAAAAAAAAAAAAAAAAACTTTTGAAATGTTTTACTTTACATGTAATGAATCTAAAATATATGAAGCAGAGCATTCAGCTGGTTGTACCGCAGCAGACTCGTCAGTAAATGAGTACAAAACAGTGTTTCCAAGCACCCGTCACTTACTGACTGTTTGGAATGATAAATATGAGCATAGTTCATCTGTTAATACTATGCACTTTTTTGTTTGTTGTTTTTTAGTTTGTTACAGAGACGCAGACAGTGCGCTGCATGAGACAAAAAAATTAATATAGCCAAAACCACCTCATAGCCGCTCTTTAGTATAGATCCATGTTGATTTTATCGGATGATGTCGCAATAATAAATGAGAGTGACTCCTGGTTAACATGTATTAATGTGTCGTGTTTAGTCACTATTTAGAGTGGAATTTTTCAACAATATTCACTCATCATGACAGTAAAATAGCGCATTCTAAGTCAATCTACTGCAGTATTTCCTCTCTCAATCAGTACAAAATGTGGTTAACACCCAGTCATGCATGAAAAAAATACCATCGTATACCGTGTAACTGGTATAATTTTGAAAAATACCGTGATATACATTTTTGGTCATACCGCCCAGCACTAATGTACAGTATGTGGAAAATAATGTGTTTGAACCTTAAACAGTGTAAACACATTGCATTACACCAAATACACAAAATAATGTTATTTTTAGCATCGTCATATGACCCCTCTAATTTGTGTTCCGAAGAAGAACAAAGGTCTTGCGGGTTTGGAACTACATGAGGGTGAGTAATTAATGACAGAATTTTTATTTCTGATGCAACATTCATAACCCAGGGTTAAAAGCTGTGTATAAGTGTTAATCATTGCTTAAAGTGTTAAAATTGTCTATTTAAAAAGACGTGGTATGTGTGAAAGCACAGTCTTGATGTAACTTTAATCACAGCTGTAATCTACAGCTCCAAACCAAGGCTTACATTGGAGTCAAGCGTTTCTGGGATGAACTCTCCTTCACTGTGGATGCTGGTGTAAGACCCCTGCCGAGCGATCTGCTGTTGTTCTTCTGGTACGCTGCCTGGAGGGGGTGAGGTGCGGCCCGTGTTCAGAGATCCTGCAGACAGACGGAGTGAGGTTAGCATGACACATCACGCAGTCTGATGCAAAAAAAAAGTCTGGAATAGTAATACTTCCACAGCAACTAATAACAGAGTGCAGGATGCCAGAAACAAAAAGAAGTCGAGCAGACTGAGGTGAATAATGACTGGAATGGAAGCGTGGTGTGAGTGACAGGTACATGTGAGCAGAATGTGAGAGGAAGAGACAAAACAGAGCTGAGAAATGAAGAAAAGGAGGATTTGACAGCGCAAATGGAGGATGAATACAGAGAGAGGAGTTTAATGAAAAAGAAAGGCAATAACAATTAAAAGAAAATGTGACAAGAAAGGATGGGGAAAAAGCGTGATGGCGTGATCGCCATTGCTCTTCCTATTATTTTATAATTATTATATCCATTTACATTTTCCTTTACATGTAACTGAATTTTTATTGTATAACACTGTAAAATATTTGTGAGGCCAACCATGCACACAAAAACTAATACTGATAAATGCACTAAAATGTATTATTTAAAATGTTTCCAAAATACACCTATATATTTGGAGCATATCAATACTTGATAAATACTTCAATATGAAAACTATATACAGTTTGTGTGTATACAAATACTGTTCAAAAGTTTGGGGTTGGTAAGATTTTTTTAGTCTCTTATGCTCACCAAAGCTGCAGTTATCCATTTCTTTTGGGGAAAAAAACCTTACTGCCTCTTGAGACATATTTTGTAAAATAAATTATTGAAACTAATTATATTTATTGATATTAAAATTGCTAAAAAAAGACAGTAAATTCATTTATAATGTTACAAAAGATTTCTAATTCAAAAGTTCTTTTAAATTCTGTTCTTCAAAGAATCCTGAAAAAACATTTTAGGAAGTGACCTTTTTCCTCTAGGAATAAAACAGGCTGTTTTTGTTACTGTACCTTTAATACTTCTATACATAAGTGAACTATGATAGATACAGTAAATGTGGGAGGTTATGTTAATGTTCTCAAGCAGGGGTAGGCAAAGTCGGTCCTGGAGTGCCGCTGTCCTGTAGAGTTTAGCTCCAACCCTAATCAAACACACCTGAACAAGCTAATCAAGGTCTTCAGATTTTCTAGGGCTACAGGCAGGTGAGGGTTTTTTTCAGGGTTGGAGCCAAACTCTGCAGGACATCGGCACTCCAGGACCGACGTTGCCTACCCCTGTTCTAAAGAATGTGATGTCATAACATGACCATTTTTAGATTTTAAAAAAAGCAACTAGTTTTTCATGACATGACCTTTTTAAATGCTATTTTTATTAACCAACTGCATAACATCATACAAACCAACTGCAAAACATGCTATGTAGGCAGTGCACAAGTATTTCTTCTTCACCGCATTATGATGACAAATGCTGACTGCTCTGACACTGAAATCTGTAAAAATACATCCTTGACATTCAGCCAGCAAAAACCTACAACCTCCATCATTCGGTATGAAACAGGAAGCGAGCTATCTCCTCTCTCTCGTCTCGTTCTCAGGTGTGAAAACAAAGCTAAGGTGCCAAACACAAAAAAAACGTGAGAGGGTGAGAAAGAGTGTGCGTCACTGAGCTCTCTATCTCTGAAAAATACTTGGCTCTATACACGCTCTATTTGGAGACAACACTCGGTCTTGTTTTGCATAAAATTCATGTTATGAACTTCACTTCTCACTGTTTATTGACCTGATCAGACCTACATCTAATTAATATTACCTTACGAAAAAAATGCCATGCTGCCAGATTCAAAACACTATGAAACTGAAGACAAACAAACATGTTTTGTGTCATTAATGTGTGTTTGTATGTTAAAAGACATGACGAATGGGTGTGAATTCACACTCTTCCACTGCTGACAGAGCAAAAAGCTGTGAGAGATGCCTTTTCAAACACTACAAACTCGTTCCACTAGTCTTTGACACTCTCTACGATCTGAGACTGACAATGAAATGACTTTACAAAACACAGCGGCCTAAAAGCTACATCAGTCAAATATGACTTCTGTCATTGGTTTCCTGCATGAATTTGCATATACGTGCATTTCATAGACTGCATTTGCATGCAGACTAATACTCCATTATTACACTGAAATATAAAGACGTGTAAAAACAGTATCCGTATCGGTCTAGATTGCAAAAACAGGACCTAAATCCATAAGAAGGCACAAAAATACAAACGTGACGTCTCTGAGAAAAGGATTCTACATGACTGACATGTAAACAAGCACCCAAATTGATATTCCAGAATGTGCATTCAAGTAAACCGTTTATTTGGTACATGCATTTCTAGCAAACTGATTCCAACTAGACAAATATTATGTAAATGCAATCGCACAGCGAAGTGGTATCAAACTGATGATTTTAATCCACTCTTCTGCCATTCAAAACATCCTAAATGATTTTTCCAGGCTTGCTCTAACAGCCCTGACGTCACTGAGCTCTTTGATGCCATTCTCCAGGCCTGATGGAGAAAGTGCAAACACAAAGCATATGATAAAGCCATTACATACTGCCGTTTTGACTGTTGTGTGTGTGTGTTAGGGGTGTGTGTGTGTGAGCCAGCGTGACGCACCTGTAGAGTGTTTGCGCACTCGTTCAGAGCCTTTGAGAACCGAGGCTTTGAGATCTCCCAGGGACCTGGATGACCTCATCTCGCTCTGCTTGTCTTGGCCGCTCACCTGAAGGAACTGTGGAGAGGTGGACATATATAACGAATTCTGCTAAAATAAAAAAATATAGTAGTTCGTTTTCAATAAAAACGTCTACGCAACCTTAAAACAGCTTCAGAGGAAGAGAATACATCCTTAATTAAGGTTTTACTTTCATACAGAATATTTTTGTTTTCCCTAAAAAATATAACTTATAAACTAAATACATAATAAATATTATCATTAATTGAAAAAAAAATGAAATTTAACAAAATGTATGTATGTTGTTTATTCTACCTGAATAATACAAAGGTCTTAACAGTAAAGGATGTGTAGAGCTGAGAACTAGTTCATGTACGGGTTAGGGTTTCCATTTGGGTTTAGGTGTTGTTTTGGTTTTGGCTTTGGTTTGGGTTTAGTTTGGGTCGCTTTGCTTTGTTTTGGCTTGGACTCACTTGGTTGTTGGGAGGTGTTTTCAGAATCACTCTCAGAAGGTTGTTCATTCCAGAGCTGGAGCTCAATCCCTGAACTGCTCGGTCCAAATCCTCCTGACACTTCAGAGCCACCAACATCTAAGACCACACATGTCATTAATAAAATGCAGAGTTTAAAAACAAGACATAAATGAAATGCACAGAAATGCTAAACTGCTAAATGCAAGTAACTGAAGAGTAATTGATATATAGTGTCAAAAGCTGATATACTGAGATAAAAGTCAGGGGACAAGTATAAAATTGATATAAAGTGGGGTGCAAAAGTACGAAACCTCTACCTATTTTGCATTCTTTTATAATCTCTTTTCTAATTTAATCATTTTCATTACATTGCCATTCAAAGGTCTGGGGTCAGTAGGACTTATTAATGTTTCAAAGTCTCTTCTGCTCACCAAGTCTGCATTTATTTGATAAAAATATAGTAAAAAATAGTAACATTGTGAAGTATTATTACAATTTGAAACATTTGTTTTCGATTTCAATTTTTAAAAGAAATATCATTTAGTTTCAGTTTTCAGAATCACATGATTTTTTAGAAATCATTCTAATATGCTGAGTTGGTGCTCAAGAAATATTTCTCATTGTAACTGTTGAAAACTGTTGTGCTGCTTAATATTTTTGTGAAAGCATTGATTCAGTTTTTCTGGATTCTTTGACGACAACATTTATTTGAAATAGAAATCTTTTGTAACATCATTAATGTTCTTACTGACACCTATCAATTTAACGCATCCTAGCTGAAAAAAGAATTTACTTCTTAAATTAATACTCAATAAAAATTATTTATAAATTAATAAATAAAATAATCTTAGTGACCCCAAACTTTTGAACAGCAGTGTATATGAAAAAATAATACACCCCATTTTTGCTTTAATGACAGCATGTATATAATTACTTATTTGCAACTTTTTACTATCAGTGAATTTGGGAAGTGAAACAAACTACCATTTTTGTTAACAAACCCAACAGGCACAATCAGTGGCTTATACAGATAATACCAAAATGACCAAATATGGGCTGATTAATTGTTCTGGCTCATATATATTGACCTATCACTACGAAAAAAATATAATAAGCTACTAGGATCAATACACCACCTCTTTATCAGTGTAATATAGGTCCATTTGCTGACCGAAGGCCTCGGTCACCTTCTGAAGCAGATCCTTGAACTTCAGCGGCCTTTGGAATGGAATGATTCTAAAGCAAGAGAAGAAAAAGTCTGGTCAAACCAAAACAACTTTAAGGCACCTGCAAATTTAAAGTACAACGGACATTCCTTTCTTTTAGTTTCACTGTCCATACGTAAGCGGTATGTAAACACGGTACTGTGGACGTGCATGATGGCACCCTTCCAATCATGGGGCACATCCTGACATTTGGGGTCGTTGCCATAGCAACAGAGGTGATGAAGGACAGGTCAGTTGAACATGGGTGGAAAGCGATCCGACGGTGCAGAATCATTAATCAGCATACGGAAAGGTGTCACCACTGATGTGTGTGAGTCAGTACTTCTACAGCCATTTATGGTGTATTCATGCATGGGACAGACCATAAACGGTGTGTCTCTGCTTATTTAACGAGCGTGACTATGTTTAGAGTGTGCGTCAACGTGTGGGGTGAGAGAAAAAGGAACTGAGAGTGTAAATTGGTTTGTGTGCATGCTTGATGATAATGCAAGGCAAGCATGAGGAGTTTGAATGTGCATGAGTGTGTGTTTGGCCTAATCAAGCGGAGCGGACCACTGTTTCAACACCGGGGCCCACATCACAACGCACACAAAGGCAGATGGAGCGCTTCCTGAGAGGAAAGAGAAAAAAAAGTGGAGCAGCGCTGGAAGTAGCAGGAAGCATGTTTTCCCCTCCTCCTCCAAAGTTTAGCACACCAGCCAAATTTTGCCAGACGCACACAGCAATTCATATCTATTACTTTCGAAGAAGAATTATCATGTGACTTTTTTGTATCAAAGTTCACAAGAATAGAAAGAACAGCATTTATTTGATATATAAATCTTTTTTGACAACGTTACTGTGACTTTTGATCAATTTAATGCATCTTTGCTGTGTAAAAATATTAATTTTGGTAACACTTCAGAATAAGGTCACATAAGTTAATGCATTAGCTAACACTAACGAACAATGAGCTTTACATGTGTTACAGTATTTATTAATCTTTGTTAATTTTAGTTAATAAAAATGCAACTGTTCATTGTTAGTAAATAATAGTAACAGATAAAACGTTTGATTTTAATAATGTATTAGTAAATATAGTTATAATTAAGATTAATAAATGTTTTAGAAGTATGTTTAATGTAAGTTAACAAATGTTAACAAATGGAACCTTATTATAAATTGTTACCTTCATTTCTTAAAACAAAACTTTGGAAGAACCTTCATCTTTAACTTTAATAAACAATTTGTGAATTTAGCTATTAGTGGTTTTTGTATCAAAGTTTACAAATGATCCTTCAGAAATCATATGCTGATCTGCTGCTCAAGAATCATTTATTATTCTTACATTACTCAACGATGCTGAAAACAGTTTTCATTTTTTTCTGGATTCTTTGATGAACAGAAAGTTAAAAAGAACTGCTTTTGAATTAGAAATCTTCTGTAACAAAGTAAAAGTCTTTACTGTCATGTATGTCATTTTTTTTACTTTACTGCCATACTGTCATTTTGATCAATTTATTGCGTCTTTGCATGGTGAATAAATTTATTTATTTATTTTTTTTCCAAAAAAAACAAAAAAAAAAACATACACAACACTTCATATCTACTACTTTTCAGGAAATGTTATCTTTAACAAACGAATTTTGACTTTAGCAATGAATGTTTTTTGTATCTCCAACTTAATGACAGCTGATTGGTTCTCATCTAAAAAAGTTTATGGGAAATACCGACAACTAGGGACATCTGTCATGGGTTAAATCAAGCTTTTATGCTGATCTGAGATCAGCTGTATGTTGTTTAGCTGTCAGATCTTCTGATGAAGCTGCTTGTTGGGATTTAAGCGATGGCTCTGTTTACACTGGCCGATCAGTGAGATAGTGATGGAAGAAAATCATAGCGGAAGACTGGAGAAATGGAGGATGTAGAGTACGAGATGATTTTCCTTCCTCGGCGCGCATAGAGAAGCGCCTCGATTTGGCCACATCTCTCCGCGTTTGGCATGGCACGCGGTGCTTTCCTCCTTCCTGTCTCGGTGTTGCAGTCGCTGCCAGAGGAAGACGGTTTTGAGTGTGTCCAACTAGGCTGGTCTGTTAACTAATGCCTCTTCTGATGAGTTTTTTATTACTGTGGGCGCAAATGTGTTGATTTATAATGTGTGCTCTGAGATATGGAGTTATACACATATAAAGTTTAATGCCAGTTACATTTTACGACTTTCTGATGTAACGCAATGAAAACAGCTTTAATAGCACTAGCAAAAAAACACAGTGATATTAATATGTTGTAGTGGAAATAGATTGAATAGATTTTGCTGTTCATACACTACTGTTAAAAAGTTTTGAAAGAGATTGTAGTTTTGTATTGTAGATAGTATTGACCCTTAAAGTAGCTGTTTTTTATCTTAATATATTTTAAAACTTAATTTATTCATGTGATGCAAAGCTGAATTTTCACTAGCCATTACTCCAGTCTTCAAAGTCACATGATCCTTCAGAAATCATTTTAATATGCTGATTTGCTGCTCAAGAAACATTTCTTAATATCATCAATGTTGAAAACAATTGTGTTGCTTAATATTTTTGTGGAAACTGATTTCTTTTTCAGACTTTTTGATGAATATGAATTTAAAAAGAAGAGAGTTTATTTGACTTTTGGGCAATTGAATGCATCCCTCTTAAATAAAAGTATTAATTAAAAAAATAAACTTTTGAACAGTAGCAGACTTTCTTATTAAACACCTTTTTAAAGCTGCATGTATATAAACCAGTGCACAATGCAATTTGCACAGTGGAAAAAAAACTATGCATATTCATGAGAGTGGATGGAAGTCCCACCATCTGGCCAGGCTGGTTTATTAAGATTCACTCAAACAATAATACACAGGCCGATTTTAATACTAATTTGTCTCTCATTTTCATTTTTGCTCTTGGTGAAGAAAAACTGTACAGGAGAAAAGGGATATATACAGAGTCCTGGCCAGTTAAGGAAATGCCAAGATGTTAAGCTTCCTTAAAAAACAAAGTCCATTTAAGGCAAGTCAAGGGGGCCATGAGGGGATGCTGGGGGTTTACGGAAAACTTGAGAGAAAAAAGTAAACATTGTAACCGGAACAAATTAAATTTTTTTTTAAAAAACTGTGTAAAAAAAGCAACCAGATTGTATTTACAAGCATTTAGCTCTTCTTGCGAGTCTGGAATGATATTTATTGTGAAAAATGCTATACAAATAAATATGAATTGAAATGAAAATGTTTTTATAATATTCTAATAATAGGTGGTCAAACAAAAGTCAAAAATTTAATTTTTGAACATGTTTTTAAAGTAAATGAATGGGTCTGTAGACATGAAAATATGTAACTGCCTTTATATTTTATATATTTGGGAATCCCTGAAATTTTAATTTTTTTTTCTAGAGCAAACCGACATGACATGAAGGAGAATGGTTATTCTGACTGAAGGTGGGATGTCGTTTTCTATAGCCTCCCAATTACTTCCATTGATTTATCCACTAGTGGTCCATCACCTCTTCCTCATACATCTCTACTTAAAGCCAAAGCTGAACAGAAGAGAGTTAAACTCAAAGATTTTGTGCCACAGCAGCCAATTAGAGCTGCGAAAGCAGCACACCCAGCTGCCTGTCACCTCAAATGCTGCGCCAACTTCCTGTGACATAACCCACCGAGGCATTTCACACAGACGGCGGACCTCTGGGAATCTTTAAGAGCAAAGTGTGACGCATCAGGGCTTCATGGTACTGACTGACAATAAAGTGAATTTACTTTCTTCCTGTAAACAAAGCTTCGTCAATGTCATACATTATTCCTATGCAGAAACACTGGCTTGATATGAGGGAAAATACCGGCTTTTTATGAGTACAATTTTGCTAAAACGCATATGGATATACTTTGCAAAGACTCGCGTGTTGGCATTTGGCAGTCTTGAGAGGGGAAAAATGACATGTTCTGTGTGTGGGAGTATGGATGACCTACAGGACATTGAAAATTAATATTGGGTGTGCCATTGAGCTCAAACACTTGGCTTAACCCTCTCTTTCCTCTGCCTGCGTCTGCCAAACTGTACCAGAGTGTGTGTGAAACGCCGGGTCTAAATGTCAAAATACTTTTAAAGGAACTTTCCGGTTCTTTTGGGCAGCTTGGCACATTTTCCGTTCTTCCCTATGCCGAGAGATCTTAGAAATGGCGTAACGAGAGCTGGGATAAGACGAGAGGAATGAGATCAGGGACAGGACAGAGAGCTGCAGAAATAATGAGAACGTTCCGACTCACCGTTTCTCTCGCTCATGCTCCAGCTTCACCCGTAAATCCTGAGAGAAGAAAACAACAAAATGAAATTAATTCATTTGGCGGATCAAATACACAAATGACTTCTGATAATCTGTTCTTCTGTGTAAACTATAAGTAACAAGAAAATAGCATTCAGAAACATCACAGGACATGTGTAGTATGTTCATTAAAAAACAGACATTGGCTGGTGAACAACAGACAGTGGTTGGTAACTTTATAACAAACTGCAACTACTACGGTAAGAATTCTAGACATGTCGTGAATATGTGATGATATGTGTTTTTCTTGGATTTTTTGGGAAGTTTTTTTCTTCTTCAGTAATTATATTCTTTGTATTAAACCACTAAAACCATAACATAAAGAACAAATTAATTTAAAATATTATATTGTATTTTTTATTAGAAATAATGCAATAAACATTTGTATTAAAAATGCAAAATACATTTGCATTTATTTTGTACTACCAAAACAAAAATCTACAGAAAATGTAAAAAAATACTGTATATTATATATTATTTCACTACATTTTTTTAAATTGCAATAATTTTTAATAAGAATTATGCAAATAAAACCAAAATGGCAATATGAAGAACTAATTCATTTTACAATTATATAATATTATAATTTTTTTTAATAAAAATATATATAAAAAAAATGCAGCTTCAAAGCTTTTAAAAGCCTATATGTGACCCTGAGCCACAAAACCAGTCATAAGTAGCACAGGTATATTTGTAGCAATGCCAACAATACACTGTATGGGTCAAAATTATTTTTCTTTTTAATGATTTAATGATTTTTCTTTTATGCCAAAAATCATTAGGATATTAAGTAAAGATCATGTTCCATTACGATATTTTGTAAATTTCCTACCGTACATATATCAAAATTTAATTTCTGATTAGTAATATGCATTGCTAAGAACTTCATTTGGACAACTTTAAAGGCGATTTTCTCAATATTTTGATTTTTTTGCACCTTCAGAATCCAGATTTTTAAATAGTTGTATTTCGGCCAAATATTGTCCTATCCAAACCATACATCAATGGAAAGCTTATTTATTTAGCTTTCAGATGATGCATAAATCTCAATTTTAAAAAAAATTGACCCTTATGACTGGTTTTGTGGTCCAGGGTCACATATGTATGTTCTTGCTTGTTATATAATTTAGCAAATACCACAAACCAGCCATACATTAAACAAATTCTCACATTCAGTCTTGGTCTACTAACCTCAAATGCATGTCTGAAATCTGCACTTAGTTTGCATTCATAAACCACCATAAATATATATATTACAAATAGTATGTTCCTGTTTCCTGAGGTACTCTTTCGTATTGCTTTCTTCCTGTCTGTCTGTCATCAGTGCTTCACACAGTTGAGTTTATCCAGTCCTACAACTGCAGTTCTCGAGACCTAAAAGCATGTGTGGCATGTACATAATAACAGGATGAGGCTTCTCCTCTCGAGTGGGTGGTCACGGTGAAACCTTATATTTTTGTAAACCTTGAAATTATCAAATTTTTTTGCAATGAGTTTATACCTGAGGCAGAGATACTGAAAGACTTAGGTAACACTTTACTTAAAGCCTATATGTATAATGCATTATAAAAGGTTATTTAAGGGTATAATGCATTATAATTATTCATTATGTGCATTGTAATACACTATATCATGTCGTATAATGCATAATGCTTTTATTACGCTACTTTTATGCATAACCACTGTATGTCCAAAACAAGCACATATGAAGGAAACAATTGGTTTATTGCTTGCTTTTTCTGATTAGTTTTCTTTTTAACTACGGCAATAAATATTTTAGCAGTCATGAATGATGTTTTTAAAGTAAAAGTTTAGATGCAACATACATTATAATTATTTGAAAATCTGTTAATAAATTAAAATAAAAGAAATACTTTGACATCTAAAACATATTTTATACTTCTCAAAATTATTTGTTTGTTAAAAAGTAGGCAGAGAGAGAAATTTACTGAGAAAATAAGTGTCAAAATTCTAGGTCAGCAGTCGCATTAAAAAAAAAAAAAAAAAAAAGTCATTTGCTGAAAAAAAACAACCAAACATTTACATATTATTCAAAATGTTTCCATAATACCTGGTCTACTGTATTTCCTTTAGGACTTATAGGAACAGTCAACACGGTAAGATTGTAAAAGGCTGCTAAAGATGACTTTAAAATCTTTTAGAGCATCCCAACAAAAAAGATCAAAAGAAAGATGATAGTGAGGAGAGAAACGAGAGATTCCCAGAATAATCATCTGTCTACTGTACATTTATACAGTGCTCTTTTTCACATTGCACGAGCAGAATAAAATGAAAAATGCTTGGTAAAACTGAAAGAGCTCTTGCAAAGTTTTTTGTCATATCAATGTCACATTAAAGTAGCAAGCATTACAATATTTTACTGACAGATTCAAATACAGCATGATGGAAAATGTACCACCCAAGTGTCGGATAATGATCTGTAGCACAACTTCTGCTCTAACTTGTTTGTCATCGAAAAAAAATAAAAAACTGCCCCCGGTCTCCCCTACTGTTCTGAAATCAGCACCGCTCTGAATTTCACTGTTTGGTTGAAGCATTAACTGCACCGTCTCCCCTGAGACAACACAGCGCCTTCCACCGCTGAAGATAATGAACAGTCTGAATACTGTTTACACCGATACTGTTGACACTGTGACGTCATCTCCATTATGAATGCAGCAAGAGGCTGAAATAAGAAGTAATCTGCAAGTTTATGCGCTTCACGTGCGTCTTCATTATGCACGTCTTTTAACCCGTCAAGACTCCCAGTGAGTTGCTCGGTTGTTTTTTTTTTTGGACGGTTGTTGTTGTGTTACTGTAATGACGTTTGTTTAAGTTGGGAATGTTGCTCCTGGCATTTTTTGGTATGAGCGAAAAAATGAGAGGTGAAAGTGTGAGAAAAAGAAACCAAGAGCAAGTCAGACGGAAACAAAAAGAGTGTGTGTGTGTGTGTGTGTGTGTGTGTACAGAGTGCATGCCAGCTATTTATCTTGAGGTCTGACTGGTGTCCGGTGTGGAGTGACAGTATTGTAGTGAGAATTCAGGCAATTAAAAAAAAACTACAAGGACACTGGTGTTTTATGCTGTACAGTACATAGGGAGCGGATGTTAAATGTTAACAGTAGTGCCTCTCTCAGCTGTATTCTGTTTAAAACTGTTTCTTACAATGCAGCTCAGGCTGGGATTATATCAGGTCTGGTTGAAGCTTACCTCAAAAGTCTAGTGAGCAATGCGGTACAAGTGCTATTATAAGGTTTTACACTGTTG
This sequence comes from Tor tambroides, assembly GCA_021397915.2. NCBI lineage: Eukaryota > Metazoa > Chordata > Actinopteri > Cypriniformes > Cyprinidae > Tor > Tor tambroides. Next base: position 242,162 of record JAFVLL020030437.1, on the reverse strand, counting down.
TTTTCTGAATTTCTGCTTTGCAGTTCATTATTATAATAATTTATATATAATATATATAATAATTTATAATAATTACTAAATGAATAAATCAAGCAATTGGGAAATAAAATACATTAATAATACTTATAAATAAATAAATATCATATTTTATATTATTATTATTTATTTGTTTAGCTTTGTAGTTTATTATCAGAAAATAAAATAAAACAAACATAAAATAAAATAAATAAAACTATATATATATTATTATTATTATTTTTAGTTTGAATTTTAGTTTACTATAATAATCTCTTTTACAATATTATTAGAGCAATAGATTGTTTATTAATTTATTTAGCTTTGCAGTTCAATAATATATAATATATAAATGGATGAATGAATGGACATCTTTGGCAAATACGTCACAACTCAGCTGTTTTGTTGAGTGTCTTGCACTGTTGTATTTCTAAGAAAGTTAAGATAACATTAACTCCAGTTTTAAAAACTGCATTTTGTCCTTTGTTCTACTAAATTATTAAAGATACTTAAAGACTGATTAGTCAATGAATCATTCAGACAACCTTCTGAATACTTGCTTTTGAAAACACAGCCTTGTACATGCCTAGCTGCTGCTGAGTGGTGCACTGTGGGTAATTACCTGTCTGTAGGACGGGGTTCTGCTCTTGGGCTTGTTGCTGTTGTTGCTGTTGAGCTGGTAACAGAAGCGTAAAGCTGCCAGGTCCTTCATTATGGAGGTGAGTGCCTCTTCATCATCTGGAAGAAACAAAGACAAGTTTATGCTAGGGTGTTCTGGGTGGTTTTTTGCACATTGCTATGCGGTTGCTAAGGTAGCTTTGATGTATTTTTAGCTGGTTCAACAGTGTTCTAGTTGTTTGTTCACTGGTCCATGTCAACACAGTCCACCCAAGCTAAATGATATTGTAGTCTATAGACTCGGGTTCCTCCTTAAAGGGATAGTTCAGCCAAAATTGAAAATTCTGTCATTAATTACTCACCCTCACGTTGTTCCAAACCTGTAGAACCTTCGTTCATCTTCGGAACACAAATTAAGATATTTTTAATGAAATCCGAGAGCACTCTGACCCTGCATAGACAGCAACGTAACTACCACGTAAAGGTAGTAAGGACATCGCTAAAATAGTCCGTGTTACATTAGTGGTTCAACCTTTACTTTATGAAGTTACGAGAATACTTTTTTGTACGCAATAAAAACAAAAATAACGACTTTACTCAACAATTTCTTCTTTTCCATATCAGTCTTTGATGCGTTTTCACAAGAGTACCATGATGCATGCGTGTGCCTTTTGATTTCAACAAAAATATCTTAATTTGTGTTCTGAAGATAATCGAAGGTCTTACATGCTTGGAACGACATGAAGGTGAGTAATTAATAACAAAATTTTCATTTTTGGGTGAACTATCCCTTTAAATGTACTATAAGTCTGAGATTTTTTTTCTTCAAATGACTAAGTATGAACAAAAATATTGATGCCTTAAAAAACAGCACTAAAATATGATTTAAATAGACTGTTGCTTGATAAGATTCACTTACAATTCAGAAAATCTTAACACCATGTTCACAAGTTCTAGGAAAGTTGAAATTATCATCTATTTTAGAGCCAAGTGCAAATAAGGTGTCTGTCACACACTCATCTCAAGCAGTTCTTTCGTTTTGAACGACTATAATAGAAAGGTCCTGTTTGGATCCTATTCTCATTCATATCTGTCATTTCATTTGAATACCAAGATGTCATTCAAAACAGCAGAACGGCACTCGATGCTCACACAGTGCCACTTTAGCGCACAAACCGACCCACTGTTTCCTTTTGAGATTCTATCGGGGGTTTTCCATCACTGCAGACACAGACACACCCCTGACATATTTCCATAATAGTGCAGAAGTGCTCCTCTCTCTGTAGTGCGGCCAATGATGTAAACCAACAGGCCAAAGAGAGAGAGCGAGCACACAGGGACGGACATGTGGCCAGACACAAGAGATCACTTTATATTAGCACTAAAGTTTTGGTCCCACTGATAGGCTTGTTCTGCTCCGATGCATTAAACTCTAGCCATGACAAGCGCAGCGTTAGTGTGAGAGAGAATTTTAATAATGCAACATACACTAAACAAGATTACAGCAAGTCTGAGCTTCAAAGAGCCACTCAATTGAAAAAGCACTGAATCAACCAAGAAATTTGGAAAACAAAGAGGTTTTGTTTTAACATGCCCTTTGCCAAGTGAAAGCTAACAGGCTTTCTTTTTTACCCCAACAATTAACAGGAAACTTTTATTATAGTACGTCGGATAAAAGCCTCAATGCTTTATCAGAAGGACACGGGAAGGTTTTTGCAAAGAACGTATTGAAGCAGCTCATGTGTGTCTTGAATTCATAACGGGATCACATGAAGAACGACTGCGGCAAGAAAACACAAGAATATGAACACCAGAGGCAGCCTGCGAAACATTAAAATAGTCCACAAACTCAGCCATCATCGAAAGGGAAATGGGGAGCAATCATGCAAATGAGCGTGTCAGACATTAACATATCAAGGGGCCCTAATGGGGCCAATTAAGCGTGTCTTGTAATTACAGTCTGAGTGGAAGGTCATTCACCTCTGTTATCAAGGGGAGGAGATAGTGGGAAAGAGAAGAGAGCTCTTGTTAATCTCAGGTACCAGTGAGCCAATTTATTTGCTCTATTTATCCACAGATCTTAGAAATTAAGCCTTTTAAATTTGGTAAGTCTGTTTGCATTTATCCTACAATATGATGACGAGTAAATGCTGAACATGCCGTTTCTTTGAATTAGTTTTACCTACACAGGCCCATTCATACCATGAACTATAACAATAACTATATTAGCATCCACATTAACGCATTATAGGTCTGTCACTTTGAATGCTCAATCTCTTTAGAGCAGGATGGATTCTGATTGGCTGGAAAAAAAGCACCCTGAAAGTGATTCCAACAATATTGTTCCTCTGTGTTATTAACATTACTGTGGACTCTGCTATTTTTTCTCTTTCTGTATTTAAAATAACTTTTAAAACGACATATTTGCAGTTATCGTCCTTGGCATAAACAGGCCTTAACCCAAAAGACGTCATGTAATTCTTAATCATAGTAACTGATCTTTATTAAAAAGGTAAGTGCCAAGAGTGCCAGGACTGGTGGTGCATTTACAAAACAAACAGATCTGCTTTTACAACCGCTATGGTGAACAAATCATCAAAAACTAGATAGTCTCAACTTAAAGGGATAGTTCACCTTCAGTTGATGGTCCCCACTGACATTGTTTTTTTTTACATAATATGGAAGTCAATGGGGACCAGCTACTGAAGGTGAACTATCCCTTTAAAGGGGTCATTGGATGCCCATTTTCCACAAGCTGATATGATTCTTTAGGGTCTTAATGAAAAGTCTATAACATTCTTTGGTTAAAATTTCTCAATGGTAGTGTAAAAAACACCTTTTGTACCATGTCCATGTTGCTTTAAAGGCTAATGAGCTCTGCTGACCCCACCCCTCTCTTCCGTGGGGTGATGAGCAGTACTGTTTACTTTAGCCACGAAACTGGCTAACTAGCACGTTATTAGGAAAGGTGATTTGCAAAGATTCATAAAAAACCCTTATACTCACTTCTTCTGTAGATGAAGCTGGATCACGAATGATTTGCGCAAACATAGACGGATTTAGGCAGATCGGGGATCAGCACATTCCCTTCAAAATGAAAGTAACGTTAATCCTCTGCGTCTTCAGCAGCTCAGATGTCGGGAGTTAATGACGACTGCTATGTTCATTATTACATCCAACAACAAAACACCTCAATTGCTTAATCGGGGACATTCTTGTCGTCCCCTGCACCGGAGTTGACACAATGGCGGACAGCTCACAGCTCACTCAGGGAGGGTCTAATGTAAGACGGTCTTGTCAATCAACTATCGTGGGAGCGGCCTGTGCAGAACTACGTCATTCTGACAGGAACATTATCATTATAGGATGGATGTGTACACACACGTCCAACACACATTTATGTTCAAACAACTTGGAAAATGAACTTTGCATCCGATGACCCCTTTAAAGGTTATTTTTGCAGCCCATTTTACTGCCATAATGTGACATTTTTAAATGTGGGTGTTTTATACCATACTGCAGTCAGACTGAATGTGAGTTTGTTTTGCATCCAAAAAAGGAAATTCTGTCATCGTTTACTCACATTTACACAAGCTGTTCCAAACCTGTATGAGCTTCTTTCTTGTACTGAACACAAAAGATGATATTTTGAAAAATGCGAATAATTGAACAGTTTTTAGTCCCCACTGACTTCCATACTATTTTTTCCATTTCTTCAAAATATCTTATTTTATGTTCAGCAGAAGAAAGAAGCTCATACAGGTTTGGAACAACATGAGGGTGAGTAAATTGACAAGTTTAATGTTTGGGTGAACTATCAATTTAAACCAATGACTATACAGCATCTTTTTGACTATAGGTTAACATCATCCAATAGCCCGCATAGACTATGTGACATCAGCAGAAAAAATGTTGTTTCAGAGAAGGATTAATTATTTTTATAAAGACTATAAATTTCTAATTTTAAGAAATTAAACATTAAGAAAGCTAATAAGGTGCATTTTGATTTCATGTCAATGAACAAAAAAGAAGATAATTTGCAGAGTGTCCAGGCTGCTTTTGATAATGAGGAAATCAAGCTGCAAAAACGACAAAAACCACCTCAAAAATATCATAAAAATAATTTAAGACTCAGTCTTATTAAATAATATGAACGTTTTGAGTGACAAACAGAGAGAAAAACAGCACATGAGTTCTTTGGACCACTTCTATGATACTTTAATGGTCTTTTTTAATCATTTTTTGGAGCCATTTAGTCTATTTTCAGTGCATGAAGAACAGCACTCTGCATTCTGACAATTTTTATTTCTGGCCAAACTATTCCATTAAACAAGCTAACAACATTATTACTGGCTGGTGCTGGACCCAGATTTCAAGCAGAAAGGGCGGGTCTTGTGCAGCAAATGACAGTGGTGTATTTGAGGGGTTTTATTGCATCCCAGGGGAGGCAGAGGGGCATTGTGGGGCAGAGGAGTGCTGGGCGAGGCAGAGGCGACGCTGCTGAGGCAGATGGAGTCTGGGGGCGATCTTTGATTCTGACACCAGCGCAAGTCTCACTCCGCAGCTGTTCTTCCACAGTGGCATCCACCATTAGACAGGGTTCAGAAAGGGTTCACAACACACACACACTTTCTTTCTCCATCTGACCCCATTTCTATTTTAATACTGCCACACTAAAGTGCTTCAGCTTCTGCAAAACAACCTAAGAAAAATACTTTTCAGAAGCTATTGATCTTGAAACACCGATGGGGGAATTCACTAAACAGTTGTGCCACTTTTGCATGCAATATTACAGCGTTTTACCCACAATCCAATTTAAGGTAACACTTTACAATAAGGTTCTATTTGTTAACATTAGTTAACTACATTAGTTAACATAAATGTTAGTTAACATAAATGCTGTTTTGAATGTTATTCTATATCCTGACCAAAGGTTATAAAAATATAAAAGATAAAATAAAATCTAATAAATAAATATAAAATATATAAATATATATGAATTTATTAAGTGAATTTATAAATGCATCATAAAATCATGCAAAAAGTGATGAGTGCATGATATTTATTTATCTATTTTAGTAGCCATGGCACATACAAACCATTGTATGGCACATTCAGAAGGCGTATTTCATTCTTAGTGAATTTGCCCCATAATAAATCACACAATTTAACCCAAAGAGCCACTGTAGCACCTCTACCGACCCCTGTTAGTCATGAGAGAGTGCTGCCTTCAACTTTTCTGCCCACTGAGCACCTACAGAGGTGTCTTCAGTCAATATCTGCAGTGGTTAGAAACACCAAATCATGCGTAAATGTCAAACCCTCAGTGGCACGATACACAACAGCATGCTCACTTCATTCAGTAAAGGGAAAAGTGATAAGCAAGCTGCACTGGCTTTGCTCAACCACACCTGCAGGTACAAAAGAAAAAACTAGCAACATCTTTCTAAGAGTGTGGTCACTCTTTTGCATGCTGGCTATTTTTAGAGTATGATGCAAGTAACTTAAAACAGAAAGCATTAACAGAGTGGTGTTGAGGTAAGGTAATATGTGCCATTATGTTATGGTCTATTAATCACTGAGCTAGGATTTTATCTTATAATTTAATGGAACAAATATAACAAGAATGCAGAACACCTCCATCTGCTGCAAGCTTCAGATCTGGTGAGTCTGCCATCTGCCCTGTGCAGAAGAAATGAGAAACTACACAAATGCAGTACTGAGAGTGTCAGTTTCATGTTGGACATGCAAAAGGATTGCATAGAATAGAATAGAATGTACCCAAATAAATTAAAATCAAATGAAATTGTGGTGATTCTTAACCCTGGATAACTAAATCCTGGATTACACGTCACACTGATCATACTTAATTAAATTAATCAAATAGAATTGAAAAGAATAAAATATAAAAATAATCTGAATAGAACATAACAAAAAATAGAATCTTACTTAAACTGCATAGAATCTAATCAAATAAAACAGAACAGAGTAGAATGAATAGAATCTTATCAAATCAAATCGTCTTGAATAGAATATAACAACCATAATGTGACTTTATCAAACAGAACCTTTACTGAACTGAATAGAATCTTCAAATAGAATTGTCGCGAATAGAATGTAATTGACTAGAATGTAAGTTAATTGAACCGAAACTTAACAGAATATTAATTACATTTCTTAGAATCTAATCACGTAAAACAGAACAGTCTTTACTAAACTGAATAGAATCTTGAATAGAATGTACTAGAACAGAATGTAACTGAATCAAACAGAATCTTGATTAAACTGAATAGAATCTAGTAAAATAAAATGTAACAGAATATATCAGAAGCACAAAAACTCTGCTCGCGCTTATGTGTTTGCGGTTTAAGCTTTTGTATCATCTGTAAACACTGTAAAGTGCTGCTCCGGTGGGAATGACGCAATTGTAAGAGGATCGTCGTTCCTCTATTACTTCATACTGATGTGAAGATAAGATGATTCACTGCGATAAGCCGAAAACACTATGGCAGTCTGGTGGAAATCCTTGAGACTGGTTGAGTGACAATGTTTCCATTATATTTCTGAGATAACACTGACTTGACATGATGACAGACCATCATGTCAAGAAGATGAAAAGGAACAAAAGTACAAACAAAGTTTAAAGGAAGTGAGCTAGAGAAAAGTGATGTGAGAATGTGATGTGAAAAGTGATACAACCATACAACACAACCCAGAAGTACAAATCAATGACATCACTCAATCCAAAGCCAGCCTCCCACAAACAGTGACGTACACGCATATATTTCGTACACACACTACAGACACTAAAACTAGCCAAGATCTCTCCCATGAACACCACCATGAAAAACTACACATCCAACTGTAAATATAAACTCACAATCTTTTGTTTGTATTAATACTGACAGGATTTAATGTAATGTTACTTCATCTGTCTTTGACATCATGAATCAAGAGCTCCACATGTGGAAAAGGTTTCTCAGGGCTGTTGCGTGATTGTGTGTTTGTACTGATGTTCTGCTGGCAGGGCGAGCTGGAAGGAGCCTCTGATGTGATCAGAGCTGAAGTCAATGAAGACATAGAGGGGATTTCCCCAACGCTGCACTACACATCACCACTAAAGCATTCAACAAGATTAGAGCAACACATGCTCCACCGTCTCTACTACCAAAATACCCCATGTACAAATGCACTGAAACACAAACTCAGATAACCAGGTGGAAACTCTGGATCATACTTCACCCCAAAATCCACATGATAAACAAACAAACAAAAGAAATGATTTGCATAAAGAAAATTATCACATTTTTATGCGACTGTGTTATTATTTGAAGGACATTTAAAGGGACAGTTCACCCAAAAATGAACATTTTGTAATCATTTACTCACTCTCAAGTTGCTCCAAACCTTTATGATTTTCACACTTCTGTTGAACACAAAAGATGATATTTTCCAGAATGTTGTTGGTAACTAAACTGTTAGCCACTGACTTCCATAGTATTTTGTTCCTTTCTATGCAAGTCAGCGGCTACCAGAAATTGTTTGTTTACCAACATTCTTCAAAATATCACCTTTGTTCCAAACAAAAAGAAAACTAATACAGGTTTGGAACAACTTGAGGATGAGTAAAAGATGACAGATTTTTCATTTTTGGGTGAACTATCCAAAATCTGCCCAGATGATTCAGTTTATGTTTGTCTGTAATTCTCATAATCTTTCAATTCTGACTCTCATTACTGTAATGAAAACCGCCCAATCTGAATACAACTATTTTTTTTACATTTAAACATGCATGTTAAAAGACAGCGCAACAAATACTAGTCATAAATACTTTAAAATTTAAGTAATATATCATTATTTTTATTCTGCATTATGGAAATGATAATGAGATTGTATTTTACATTACAGTAACATGAATTGATGGTGAAATGTGCTTAGTTGGCATGAAAATGAAGCCAAAATGCAAAATATCCTAAAGCAGGCTTCATTTTCTTTATGCAAATATAATTTCTTTTTCATTTTGAGGTGAAATAAGACCACACGGCTTTTTTGACCAGCTTCATAAGACTCACCTTGTACAGTTGTGCCCTATTGAAACAGAGTTATTGTTTAACGAGAGAATAATGCAGATGAAGTAACAGTTTCAGAGGTGTGTTTTGTGTTTGCTTTTCGCCGTGGTAACTGTGCCACCATCTCATTATTGTGGCCTTTGTAGACAAGGACACCGCACACTTCAAATTGACACTGACACCTCTAAGGAATCCTCAGTTTTCAGTACATATTAATGCATCTAAAACAAGTCTAAAAAATGACAAACCTTGTGAGTTCTTGTGCTGTCCGGGTCCATTTTGGAGACCGCCATCTGTCAAAACAGCCACAAAGTCAAGAGTATTCAAATGAGAGGAGTACATTTCAATTAATCACACAGTGACAATCTGGCAAACAGTTTGTATGAAAGTTTATCACAAAGATGTGTTTATAGGTTGTTCAAGTTGTTATGAAATGTGATCTGACCATTATTTTTCAATGACAAGCATGCAATCAGTTGTTGTGAACTGTGCCATTGAAAACAAACCCACACTCACTGATAAATTTCATCTGAATGTAATCCTCAATAATAAATGACACCATAGCCAGTGTTGTCATACAACAATAATAACAATGCAACATTACCTCAGGATTTAGTTGCACTTCTCTTTCTTCTCTTAATATGGCGTACATTAAAAGCGCTCTGGCATGTTGCAAAGTCAATTATGTGGAACTAAGCGACACAATCACCTTTGATGAAGTTTCAGTACTGCGAGCTCAGTATTAACCTGTCAATTTCTACCATAGGTAACTTTGACTGTGCAGTGCTGTACCCATTACATCACAATATATCTGACAAACTGCTAAAATCTACATTTTTAAAGGTGTAAATTATATTACTTAGCTTCCTTTATCATAATATTACAATGAAATGAACACACGGGGGAATTTTTCAATAATTTCACTACGACGGTTAGAGCAGATGTTGAATTTTTACCATGTCCCCTGGTGCAATGCACTAACTTTTAAAAAGAGAAACAGGCAATTTATGTAGAAATATTCTTTTGATGTTTATGTATTGATGTTTAACGTCTGTGAGAACTGCTGAGGCGTTTTAACACAACAGAGCTTTAAAAACAAATGAGCCCAAGACGGGCCAAGTTAGGAATATGTTTAAACATGTTTCTGTAGCTGTGTCTCTTTTTTTTTTTTTTTCTGCTGTGCTCTGAGGAACTGTTTACAGGAAGTGTGTATGCTATGAGGGGGAAGAGGCCTGTGTGTGAGACCTGGAGAGAGAGAGAGAGAGAGAGAGAGAGAGAGAGAGGACAGCTTACCCATGTTTACTGTCATCATCCGGAAGTAACCCTAGTGAACTCGAGCTGAACGCTCGACTCCTTTCATCAGGGAAAATCTCCACTCTGCAAACACAACATAAACAGAGTGAATTAGTAAATTAGAGACATAATTAACTTGAAACACTAACAAACAGGCGGAAATGGTAATAATAGAGACCCAAAAACCCCTTACATGCCTCTGCCAATGCTGCAACATCACAGAGGATTTACATAACATTCATGGTTCAGTGTGTCTTCACCCAATTGCAAAATTTACAAAAAAATGACTGTCAAGTTCAATGACAATACTGATGCTTGTTTTTTGTGCTATATAAAAATACATTAAGAATACAGTTCTCTTCTATTATGAGTATGTTTTTTCATTTCTGTAATAAAATGAATTTCATTTTTTTGTTTGCTTATTTTTGTTGGGAGGGGGGGCAAGTTAAAATTATGGTTAAAACTGTTCTGATATTACAATGGAAAAATATAATTAGAAAGAAAAAAATAATAAAATATTATAATATTACAAATATAAATTTAGGTGTGTGTGTGTGTGTGTGTGTGTATGTATATATATATAAATATGTATATATGTATATATGTATATGTATATATATATATATATATATATATATATATATATATATATATGTGTGTGTGTGTGTGTGTGTGTGTGTGTATATATATATATATATATATATATATTATAATTTAAGGTAAAATTATTTAATTATTTAAAATGTATTTTGAAAAAAAAAATTTGAACACGTATAAAGACAGTCTTTACTTTTACTTTGTGGTTTTAAACCAAATTTTTAATAGTGGACATTCTTATCACTCTTATAAGTCATTGACTTGAGCATATCTGATCACTTTCCTCAATTATAAAAAATTACAAAAAAAAAAATAAAAATCATCTTGGGACAGTTTCACAGCACAATTAACTTTTTTCCCCCTAAAAAAATATTCAAAACATTTTTGATTATTTGTGATATGACCCCTTTAAATAACACATTTGTCACATTATGTCACACAATGCAGTTCTATTCATAACGGTCCACTGTAAGTAAATCATAACTGGCCATAGACACTGTGTGTCTGCCTGCCAACAGCAAACACATCCATCATCTCCCAGTCTAATTTCATGTCATTTTTCAGATGAGAGAGACACTCATGGTGTTGTCTTTGAAGACAGAAAGTGCCCTCTTGCCCTTGAGACATTGTTAAGCCACACTGAGCGGGATAAAAGTGGAGGGAACACTAAAGGTAGCGACCACGGAGCTCTTCAAAGACGAGTCGGAGAGCTTTTAATGCCAGACAGCGAATCTGTCACCAGCAGCCACAGGCTGATCTGAGAGCAGTTTTTCATATTCTGACACATGAAAGGCAAGACAATGAGGTCTATTTTTTTTCTCCATTTATAATTGTCAGCTTCACGCAACAATATCGACGAGTCGCCCGGAGATACCGCAAAAAGAGGAGCAATTACAGTCGTCAGCAAAGCGAGAAAAAGCCCTGAACTCAAGAGGGTCAAAGTACAAAGTGCCAGCAAAAAGGTTACGAACATTTGCACGGAAAATAGCTATCCAAATTGGAGCAATCTGTGTCTGCCTGTAAAAAAAAAAAAAAGAGCCAAATATAGCGGTGGTGCTGCAGAGAGGCTGTTTCTCTCTTGATGGCTCTTGTAGTGATTATGTCAAATTACCTAGCTGGAAACGATGAGTCTTGAGTAAACAGCACTTTCTGCGGCTGATGGGATGTGATTTCAAAAGCAGCTGAAGTTAAAAGGGGTTGACATGACAAGCTTTGTCTAGGGTGTCATATAATATACAGTTAAAAACATCCAGCTGTCTTAAATGATATGATTTAGTCATCGTTACATGCTAATACAAGCATTTGCTTTTTATTTGGCAATGTCAGTCAATACAAAAAAGAAAAATTTGATCTGTTCAAATAATAAAAAAAAAAAAAAACAGAAATGTTTTAATAGCATCTCTGATTTAAAGTTTAATAGTACAAAACATTAACAGTTTGATCAATTTCCATGAATCGGTTAAAACTGCCTGTTAATCGATTCGATTAATCGATTCAAAACTCATTGATTCAATGATTAATTTTGCCTCACTACTCAAAAAAAACATTCACTGAAGTGCCATTTACAGTATCAAATATTAACGGTATATAACTGAAGATCATTAAATATCATTCTTAATTGTATTCATTTCTCCAAATGCATCAATGAGAGGAAAACATGCCGCTTGGCGCGGAGTTGATACTGCTTTTCTAGGTTACTGTTACTTACGATTTTGCCTGGCTAGCGATAAAAACTGAAAAAACACTTACAAAATCCTAGCCTCATGATGGCAAGTTCTGCTTAAGATAGAACCACTCTCATTTACTTCAGAAAACAGCTGTCTCTCTGGGAATACATCTTGTTTTCTAAAATTTTAGTTTTTTAATTGCGACTGACCATATCTGACTGTCACATGTGTTTATTTTAATAATGAAAAACTGATGCTGAAGATGCTGCCAAAACAAGCAAAAAGACTGCAAACGGCTAAATAGTAGAGGAATGCAGGGTGAACTTGTGCCCTATAAGTTTAATTCCAGAAAGCCTCTGATAAAAGACTCTTTTAATAGTGCAAAAACGAAAAGAGTTAATCGCTTCACAGACATTCTTTTAGGATGATACACACAGTTACTAGTTACTACTGGAGTTTGGCTCAGTGGGAATCTAAACTCAGACACACCTCCTTCTCTGGCATATCTTAAAGCGTCTTTTTCTGTCTCTAAGCCTCATTCAATGCTCTTTATTTTTCCCTCTTTGTTTCTGAAGCTTGCATGGTCCCTGAGTTTCTGCAGAAACAGTCAGCGCAAAAAAATGTCCTGGGCTCCTGACAGAAACACAAAAGGGTTTGCTGTAAGTTTCCAGAACTCAAGCCAAGGCGTATGCTTAGTGCACACTAGCAGGGCAGAGCAGCACACAGTGTACAGCACACAAAACACACAACATCCCAAAGATCTCAGAGACCATTTGAGGAAGGATACTTGGTGGAAGAACACAACACTAATGCAAAAAGTAACACATGATTACAAACTCTTCATTCTGCACTTCATGATCCTATACATGCTGAAAAAAAAAAAAAAAAAAAAAAACATACCAAATGCATAAGAGGTGCACATTAATTCTGCACTATAAAAATTGTATAGGCCTACTATTTTCTCAAAATTATTAACAATAAAACATTAATAAATCAACAAATAGGCATCACAACATTATAAATGTACAGAATGAAAGAGAGATTTGCCAAAGATTACACTTAACACTGTTTTATTAGTGTTATTAGTGTTTTTAAAGGAGTAACTTTAAGTGAACGTTAGGTAATCAAAGTGTAAACATGGGAAAATGAGCATGCGCAAATTAATATCCAATACGATACAGAAAGAATATTTTTAAAAATCTGTATTATGAACTGAAATAAAGATCACAGTTCAATAAAACATTTTTTAAAAATACTATTGAATAATAAACCAAAAATGTCATTTTATATATTTACATTTATATTATAAATTGTATTTTTTTAATAAATTAAATGCATTATAATTTATATATTTAAATTTATATTTTACATTATAATGTACAATATGAAAAAGGACATTCAGTCGAGATTGCGTTTTTTAAATTATTAGCGTTTTTAAAGATACTTAAAATGAGCATAAAAAAAATCTCTAATTTGAACTGATTCTAATATTCAGAAAATATGCAAAACTTACATGTCAATGAATCATAAACATACCAAGAATGTGTATAAAAACAAATAAAAGTTTTGATTTTGCATTGACTTTAAGAACTACTGCTTGACAATCAAATGCATAAATGACTTTATTAATTAGGATAATTAAGTAATCAATCACTGTGCCAGCATCTGAAAGCATCGACTGTGTCTTCGTTTCAATGTAGAAGCACTGCATTGTGGGCGTCTCTTTAGATTTGAGGGATACATACTGTCACATCTCCAACTTGGCTCCTCAAAATCCATTTAAAAAGGAACACACACAAACACGCTGACCTTGCGGCTGCTATAAACACATTTAAGCACCGAGGGACTGACGTGCTGCCAAAAAGCAGGTGGCCCTCCAACATGGCGGCGAGCATCGCGCTAAACCCCTCTGCCCTCGCTGCGTCTGGCACCAACCGCCAGCTCTCCAGCCCATCTGCTCGCTCACTCCACGCAGCACGAGAGCGGCCCGCTTACCCATGCACCCACCGCACAACCTGCCATTCATGCCACACGCCTGACGCCAACTCTCTAGATCGGTCTGACGTTCTGTCAAACCGCCGTTTGCTGAAGCCTGTGCAGCTTGGCTTGACTCAACAACGATCCCAGGTTTTTAAAAAAAGCCACAGCATGTGGGAATCCAATGAAAGAGCACATGGGAAACTAAGCATTTAGTTAAATGTAGTTAAATTAGTTCAGTTTAGTGACGCTTTCGTTGCTGTAACAGATTCAGGTTGTCTGACATTCACTGCTATCTTCAAGGGTGGACTTTTGGCAGGAATGAAGTCGGCTTTCATGGTACATTCTCTTCAACATATTACATCACCCCTCCAAATAAAGTCAAGTCAAGGTGAGCCGGATTGTAGGGTATTTCCTGCTTTTCCATGAATTCTGAGGACGGCTCACCAGCTGCAGCTCCTAATGGCTTGTGGAAAGCTTTTCCCCTTTCAGAGAGCTGAGCAGAAAAAACTCATTGATTGTAATCGAACACACGAGCAGCACTATTGTGAAACTGCATCTAATTGTAAAAGGGTTAGGAATGGCACGGTCTGTTGCAGCGAAACTCAATACTAGCTATTTTGTGGCCCATGTGACGTAATCAACAGAAGTATCACAAACATATCTTCTTACAGTGTTAATATTTGATCAAAATACAGTAAAAACAGTAATAAAATAACTGTTTTCTATTTTTTCTATTGATTGATTATTAAAATCAAGTTGTATCTGTTAATGTTATTTAATGAACCTGAGCTAACATTGGCTAACAATAAACAGCTGTATTTGTATTAACTAATGTTAACAAAGATCAATAAATACGGTAACAAATGTATTGCTCACTGTTAGTTAATGCATTAAATAAATTTAACAAATGGAACCTTATTGTAAAGTTTTGCCTGCAATGCTTCTATAAAATTAAACCACAGATCATACCACACATAGGAATGCATGATATACTGATACCATGCTACTTATTGGCAGATATTATGTTTGTTTGTTTTAATGCTTATTTACTTATTTTTACATTTAGATGAATGCTGCCATCATAAAACACTTCAAAACTCTAAACATTTAATCACTGTTCAATATTAATTTTTAGCAAACCTCAAAATGAATATGCATTGTAATATAATGTCTAACTGAATCCATTTGTATGGTCCAGACTTGGTCTGGCACCATATGAATTACAATAAGAAAATTAAGAGTGTGGCTAAAGAGCTTCCCAATGTTGAGCATGCAGTTCAGCATTAAACAAGGAAATAGAAGATATGACATCAATGTCTCTCTGCCAAAGAATGATGTAATGTACCTGCGTGCAACTGAGTGAAAACATGTAAATGATCAAAAAAAAAAGGTTTGAGAGGAAACCATGTAGGCAACAGAATGAAATGATTTTGACCCATAGTTAAATGTGATCTCTAGAAAACCTGCAAAAACTATGCATTTTTTAAATATTGTACATTATAATATTATGATGCCTAAATTTACTTATAGCATTAAAAACAATCTTAGTTCTTAGGATTTTATTTTTCATTCGTTTAGATGAAATGGTCCATTTATCGTATTATGTATTGGTTAAATAATTATCACCTTATCTGCATGGTTCAGACATTTTTTAATTAAGAGTGTGACTAAAGAGATCCTGTTTTGTGGCCCCTGAGCTTCTCAAAGTTGTGTCGTTGACGTTGTGACATCAACGTCTCTTTGCAAAACAATAATGTAATGTACCTGCATTCAATACGAAACCATGTGGGCAACAGAATGAAATGATGTTGACACATTAAGCACCTTATCAAAAATAAAATATAACCTTTAAGATCAAAACCACATTGTCAATAGGTCAACAGGTGCCAGACCATTCTTACCACCTATCTAAACACCCACACACATAATCTAAATGACAAAAGCTGGAGTTTTCCCTCTTCCTTTGTCGCCCCCGCAAGTGTGGCTAGATTCACAGTTCCTGCAATGAGTAAACCCAACAGGTCAGCTCTCACCGATAAGGACAACCCTCTTCCTTTGTCAGCAACTCGGTGACTCACTGGTTGTGGCGACAGCTTTTCTGGGAAATGACACAGCATCAGCTTTGCTAAAGCCAATTCCTTCTTGGGACCACCGAGGAGAGTCTTACTTGTATAATGCCAAGCCAATCTCACACCCTGAGCACATAATCTACTTTACTGCATTGGGTTTTTTTTCTTCTTTTTTCACGGGTGAGGCGACACGCGCACACATATAAACACACTAACACGTGACTTCGCCAGCACACTCCCTTAGCAGACAATCCATTCTGCAATATAGATTCTTTGCCAATGAATGTACACACCTTGGTCGAGAACCATATCTGTAAGGAACAAAAAAGCAGACAGACCCAAGAAAGACACAAAGTTTACATCCATTTCAAAGCAAAAGGATGACTTCCATAAAGCTAAATACACATGTCAATAATAAATAAGAATGTCTATAATAAAGATAATTAAATAAACTTTTTTAAAATCTGCCAAGTTCTTAGAAATGTACTATTTGTATTCACATTGGTTTCATATAGTAGCTTTTGAAAAACTTTCAATAAAAGTTTACAATTAATATTAATAATAATAATAATAATATAACCATCAAGTAAAGAGTACTTTCCTTAAACCTTGAATACATCTTAATTGCTAGTTTTTTTTGTTTTGTTTTTTTTTTAGTTAATAATTTAAATACATTTTACAGCCTGAACTAAACTTGCCTTGTTTTAAAAAACAAATTATTTCAAAGATGAAATGATCTTGACATACAGTCATTTTTGGATGCTTTTAATGATATCATTTCCTTTTTTTCGGCATGTTGGTTGCATCACTTGACCTTGATTTTGGTGGGCAAAACATTTCACATATTACTCAGCAGTTTGGTTAAAAATATATTTTTTTACTAAGAAATGACTATATACTGTATACACTGGAGATCAAAATTAAAAAACAACCTACAATTACCTAAATTTTGAGGTCACTGCTTAGTCCTATTTGAAGTTATCCTAACAGGAGTAAAAGTGCAGTTTTTGAGCGTATTTCATGAATTAAATATATTCTGAAGCACAGTATAAAAAAATTAAATGAGAAATTTGAAAAAGAACTCTGGTCAAAATTAGAAAATACTTTTATATATCTCCCAGTTAGATATCTCTCCTCACTGTGAGTTAATCTGGCACCTGGTGCTAATTTCCTTAATTATCTGACACACCCTATTTAACTGGCAGCCCTACTTTCCATTTTTCACTGAGACTGCAAGATGGTGAGCTGTTCTAAAGTGACTGAAACCCTCCGACAGCAGGTTGTCCAGATGAAGGCCATAGCAAGAGAAGTTGTTCGTTCCAAAACTGTGATTTCTAGAATATTGCATCTTTACAATGTCAATAACTCATTCAAGTCCCCCAAAAAAGCTGGTCGTCCATGAAAAGACAAATGCACGAGAGGACAGGATAAAGCAGAGAATCTCAACGGGCAATCGGTTCAACACTGCAGCTGGAATTGCTTGCCAGTTCAGCGCTGAACAGGGTCTCTCAGCATACAGTGTCTCGATGTTTAAGAGACATCTGACTGAAAGCCCACTCTGCAGTGACCAAAACTCTCATCAGCAGAAGAATCAAAAGGCTAGGCCCACCTTTGCTGAGGAGCATGCTGTGTGGAGAGAGGAGAACTGGTCCAAAGCATTTATTTGAGTACGATGGTAAACATTATGTTCGGTGTCAAACTGGGGAAAGACTGAACCCAAATTGTGTAAAGACATCAGTGAAAGGTGGAGGAGGAAGTGTCATGGTTTGGCAGATGTTTTCTGCAGCAGAAGTTGGGCCTCTTATATAGCTACATGGCACAGTGAATGCAAATGTTTCCCCACTACAGGCACCGAACTGTAGAAGAGACTGGAAGAAGATTGGACCAAGATCATACCAGAGCAGTGTGAGAGACTATAGTGCTGTCCTGTGGCCGCAGATGTGCTGGAGTCATTCAAAGCAACTAATTTCTGACTGCTGTAACATTCAGAAACATTAGTTGTAGTCTTTCTTTGTGTTACAATCATTGCTGTTCTCAACTGTGTTTTCCACAAAATAAAGGACTCGTGTTGAAGTGCCTTGGTTATTTTGTAAAGCACTGCCACAACTAAAAGTCCTTCGAATTTTGAATGGTGAAGATTACATTATAATCAAGTGCTCATAGTAGTAGAAGTATATTTTTATTTAATGCCATGTGAGCATCTTAGGCTATTTTCATGGCAAAAACGATTCAAAAATACAATATAACAAATACAATAAAACCAGCAAGCAAACAAACAAACACAAGTTATATTACACAAGATTTTTTACATTAATCAAGTGCTCATAAATTGTTCTTTAATTTTGATCTCCACTGTGAATATACATTTATACCGCCCCCCCCCCAAAAAAAAACTCTCTCTCTCCTGATCATATAAACGGAAGACTGACCAACTGCATGTAATATAAGCCGACCTGAACAATTAAATTAGACACAGCGAGCTCAACTCACAAAAAGGCATCATGATGGAATTGCTGTCTTATGGCAATCACTGATTATTTTCACACAAGGAATACATTTTGAGACACAGAAAACAAGCACCATCTGCACAATAATATGTTGTTATCATTGTATAACGTCACTCACTCCCAAACACCCGCACACATGCACACAATTTCTTTGTTTTTCTGCTCATTTGTGTTAATATATGGTAGCAGATGTCTCCAGGGCAGCTGAAATCATTACAACGGCAAAAATCTGCTCTGAACGTCAGTGGAATTTCAATGATTACCCTTCACTGTGCCTGCAGTGAGACCACTTTAGGTTTCAGCGCTGCCCATGACCGGTTAAAAAGGGGATCTGACACGTATCACTCGCTTTTGGAGGTGATTGATGCTTTCGCAAGTAGAGGTTTTCACTGCAAGTCAATAACAATTCGACAGGTAACAAAGTACATCCAGGTTTCACAACAATAACTGCTGTTAGATGGAATCAAACTGCTCCAGTAACATCTGACACTGATAAACAAGAACAAGCCGCAACATTCAGGGTGATCACAGAGATCTCTCTTAGTCATGGAGGTAACTTTATTAGTCATGTTTGAGGGCAAGCACCATTATTATTGTGGGGTTTGTGCTTTGAGAAATGAATCATCCATCATTGTTTGTGCTATACAGAGGAGAGGACTTCAGTCATATCTAGGACCAGAATATCATGCACTTTTAAAAATAAAGTTTCTTTATTGGCATCTGTGGTTCCATGAAGAATCTTTAACATTCATGGAACCGTCACTCTTAAAAATAGAGGATCCGAAAAGGGGGTTTTCACAGTGATGCCATAGAAGAATGGTTTCAAAACAACTTTTCAGTGAAGAGTTTTTAAAAGAATAATTTTTCCTACTGTAAAGAATATTTCATCAATCTAAAGAGCCTTTTTTTTGGCTATAAAGTACCTTCTGTGGAATGGAAAGGTCGAATGGATGTTAAAGGTTGTTCATGGAACCATCAATTTTGTAAGAGTGTTTCGACTGGATTCTTAAAAGGTTCTTTATAGTGGAAATAAGTTCTTTAGTTTAAGACAAAATGGCTCTTGTTCACTGAAAAGTTCTTTGGGGAACCAAAATGGTTCTTCTATGGCATCTCTGTGAAAACATCCTTTTGGAACCGTCATTTTAACATAGAAACTTTTGAATTGGGCCACTAAGTAACGACCCACAGCACCATAACAATCACATAGCAATGCACAAAAAACACATTCAGAGCACCTTGGAAACAACACAGCAAAACCCTGCCAACCACATACAACACCAAAACATCATTTTTGCTAACGTTTGTAACTATAATATCTAGCTCTATCCACAGTGCAGATACATAATTAGGCTTGTCATTTCACAAAATTACTGTATTATAAATCAAACAAATCCTTACAGATTTCATACCTTTAAAACTTTACAGACTTCCATATTACAGCAAAAATTAATAACTCCAACTTGCAACTACAATAAAAAATTTCCAGCACTATCCACATACATACAGTGCAATCAAATAAAGCAATATATAATACTTAGAAAATTACTATATCAAATTAAAGTGTTATATCATCACCATATGTAAACCATCTTGTTGCCCAACTCTAAATGTGCTAAACATGGACAATTTGGCATTAAGATATTATAAAAAGTCTCATGAAATTCTTTATAGTTGCTTTGCTACTTTACTATCTAAATAAAAGCAGCTTTTGCATGTACTTTGCATGTATGTAAATTATTTTGTTAATTATTTTGTATCAATATTTATATAATACCTACTTTCCTGTAGCTCAAATAGTAGAGCATGGTGCTAGCAATGCCAAGATCATGGGTTCGATTCCCAGGGAAAGCAAGAGCTGATAAAATGTAAAAACTGTAACTTGAATGCAATGTAAGTCACTTTGGATAAAAGCGTCTGCTAAATGCATAAATGTAATATAATATTTTGCTGTTATTTAAAAAAATATGTTTTTATTGTTGTGGTCTAATGATCATTTAAAAAAAAAAGGTTATTGGAGACCTAAGCAAAATAATAATTTGAATGAAAACTAAAGTCATCTGTATTGTGTTGGTCATAAAAAGGCAATATCTCTGTCTCGTTAAGTGCTTCTCCCACTCTTTGTAACAAGGGCAATTCACCTGCACTTCATCTTGTCTGACACACAGGACCTAATTACAGGGCTTCCTTTTGTCTCATTAAAAAAGGGAACTACCAAAGTGCTTAACGGGATGAAATTAGATAAGAAACCCTCGAATGCAACTTGTGTTATCACAATCCAGGAAAACTATTTCTAATTAACGCACAAGTGGATGGTATCTTCGATGAACACTTTACGGATAATAGACCAGTTCTGAACTGGAAAACCCTGACCCAAATTTAGACACTTTGATGTCTTACACTGAAACGCTTTATCAAAACTGAACTCGAGGCAAAGCACCACCTCTGTTCTTTCCACAGCTTTAGAGAAAGAGCCTGCAGGAGCCACTCAAATCACACTGACCGCTGGCCCTTGGCTCTTTGGCGTGTGCGTGTTCAATCACTCAAGCAAGTGATAAGACTGCTGTGATTTCCTCTGCGTCTAGTCTGGTAACGCTGAGATCAGGCGCAAAATTAATGTTCCATCATGAAGATCTGTGGCCGACCAGACAAGACTTTGACTTACAGCCACAAAAAAAAAAAAGACATGCTCTAAGGCAACAGGATAAAATACCACGTTTCTCCGACATCCTAATCTTAGGTGGTCATTCATCATCTTTCTCCCAAAATAGTCCTTTAGGGATTCCCGAAAATATGAGTCAGAGTGAAATTAAGTCAACCTATTTGCTTTGAAATGTTCCTGTGTGCCCTGAACAGATCTTCCATCAGACATGAAAAAGACTTGTGTGTGATGGCAAGTGATCAAATTTTTGAAATACTTAAATCTTTAGGGGTCTAATGATCAAACTGACAGACTAATAATTTTTCCTTCCATTACTAGGGAGGGCGAATTCAATTTCCTGTCAAGATGCTCCTAACCAGAGCATACATAAACATAGACCCTGAGAATTTGGCTCCATGAGGGTGTAGCAGCAGGCCTGTCTAAAGATGATAAACTTTAAGGTCAGGTGACTCACTACATCTCACTCCATCCTACTCGTCTTGCATTTCTGCTATTGACCTGCTTAGATGTTTTGACCAAAACTTGATATTAGTAGGCTAATATGAAAGGCTGTTCATGCAAAAACATCACTGCACCTGAGTCTAAGGCAAGCATTACGATTCAGAAAGGCTTGGTTGGTGTCTTCAGTTCAATGTAAACCCAGCAATAATTGCAATGAAGGTACAAAGTTCATCTACATTCCTTCCTCATGTTGTAAGGAACATTCTTGGCATAGGGTTTGGTTGAGACAGACCTGTACATATTGCAGAAACACTAACCTATATTCAATAACTCATCAAGCAGAGGGATCTTCAGAAAACAAACAAAGGTATTTCAAGGGACAATGAGTGACTAAAGGACAAGTGCAAGAAAAAGCAGGACATTCCAGCACATCCCATCAACTCCTTTTTCATTATAATGGCTGTATGTCTATATTTGTATCACATAGGCTCTGGCTTTAAATATATTTACGTTATATAGTATATTATATACTGTGTCCCTGATTAATATTTAATTGGCACTAGTTGTGATCCAATTAACTTTTCTATTAGACATTTTTAAACACATCCATGTGTTTAAAGTAACTTGATTTTTAAATATATTTCATTAAAGAAAATAATATATATTCACCCTATTAATAATTCTAGGCTTTACTGGACATAAAAGTTTATTTGAAAAAAATTATGTTGTGCACTCAACCCTGTTAACGTTTCAAATTCCTCCTTGATAAAACAATAAAAATATCTCTTTTTAAGCTCTTCAAGGACATGTCTTTTTTAAAATCACTTAATCTCTTATTTTAAGTTTGTGAGTAAGAAGCAATCATAAGCAGTCAACCCTGTTACCATAATTTTGTGCATTCAGGTCAACCCTGTTAACATCAGAATTTGTGCAATGTACAATATAACCAATACAACTACATAAATTAGAAAAATCTTAATGCATGCCTTTCAAGGACATCAAAGACACTTTATCTTTTCTTTTGTTTGATTATAGTTTGTCAATAAAGAGCGATATTAATCACTCAACTCTGTTACCACAATTTTGTACAGTAAACAAATGATTACTGGGAATGGATATTTGTAGAAATATTAGCATTGAATTACTTCAACCCTGTTACTTTTTAAAAGTTTGGTAGCTACATTAAGTTTTCATTTAGCTTAAGATGGAACAATGCAATTTATTACCACTTTTAAAACAACATTTATCTGATAGAATGTTTACAATCTTAGAAATTTCATGGAAATTTCATGACCTAAAGACGTCAAATATTTTTAAGAGTTTTATACATATTTATACACATTAAAATGAGATACAGTGCTTCCATATCCAAATGTAGGTTCAGCCAATGTCACACTTGCAAAAGCCATGTGTAATTTCAGCTGCTATGTATAAGCATACTTTGCTCACATATGTTTTACTGTACATGCAGCCTATATCTACAAGTTCAAGTGTCAAGTTCTGCCAAGACAAAACACAGCATTAACTTAGAATATGTTTGTCTGTAATAGCGGTGACCTGATACTCTTTCTGGTGTCTAATGCATTATGTGTAACAAAAACAATGACAATTTTACCCTCTATAGCAAATCTTTGCTCACTACCCTAAATGTAAGTGCAGTCATTATAATTCTAGATGGAACTCACCTTACGTGCGTATCTTCATGCTGGTGATGACATTTAAGACGAATTAAACCAATGTGAGATTTAATGCAAGTTCACGGGGTTAAACGCCGTAAAAAAAGAAAAATCCGCAACCTGTGCTCTTGTGCGAGAGATACAGCAAAACAGGGATATATCCGGAAGCTGAGCGCACTTGAATACAGTTGTCACGCACAAATTGAGGGGAACCGCACAAATCCACCTTCCGAAAAGCTTTGCGGATTATGTTTTTGGAGTCGCGGATGCCAGTAATCCAAACAGATGGAGCGGTGTGTGCTTGGGAAAGCTGCAAATCTCGTCGACTGCGCGCCGTCAAAGGAAGAAAGTTTCCTCTCCGCAAACACTGACTGACGCCGAGTTTTTCCACAGAGGAGCGAGTGAGTGTAATGTCAGCCTCAGGAAGCGATGACGCGCCGCGGGGGCTACCGACGCTCTGGCTGCGCGCGATTCTGGCGCCCTCGGCCGACTGAGATCAACAGCGCACTGCAAATGTTTAGCGCATTTTGAAAAGGTTACATTTTACGAATAGGGTAATTAATTATTAGGGTAAATTATCTTTTAAAAAAAATGTTTAAAGTTTTTTTTATATTTAAATTTTTTAAACTTTCTTTTAATTATTTATTTTAAGTAATTATTTATAAAAAAAAAATTAATCAAATATTATTTTTGAAATAATTCTATTTAGAAATGTCAAAAATTTGCGAAATATACCTACAGTCTAAAACCCTAATTTGTGTTTTTAGCGGTTAGGTTATGTATTATAAATATCAAAATTAAACAAATGAAAAATAAAAAAATGCTACAGTGGGTAACAAATAAGTAAATAAGTTTAAGTATTCTACTGCAGACAGACAGACAGAGACAGACAGACAGATAGACAGACAGACAGACAGATAGATAGATAGATAGATAGATACATAGCTAGATAGATAGATAGATAGATAGATAGATAGATAGATAGATAGATAGATAGATATGGTTAGTCAATCAAAAAAAAAAAAGAGGAGTTCCAGACTTGTACATTATCAATGTTAGAATTACTTTTTATTAATTATTATTCATTTTTAAAGTCATCCAAACCATTAAAATGTAGCTTACAAATCTGGAACTTCTTACATTTTTGATTGCATGTGATATGATGCACCAAAGTCAGTAACTATAGTAAGATATTAATTTAAATAAATAAATACATAATCACAAGACGTCAAATCGATAATATTTTACATTTTAATATTTATACAATTTTAATATTTATACATAATATTTTTTACCATTTTTACAGCAATTTTGCTATAGAAAGCATTATACAAATGATGAGTTTTGGACATTTAGCATTTATGAATAAAGAATTCAGAATTATATAAAGTTTACAAAACTGCCAAGAATGATAAAATTGGCAAAACTGCCAATACTTCTAATGCTCGTAATAAATTATAATTTCTTTAATTTCTTTTGCATTGTGTTAATTTAAACTTAGTTTTTGCATAGAAATACTCAACAAATGACTTCAGATTTGTACTTCATTCCCCATAATTCCATACGTCAGAACGTAATAGCCAATGATATCCAATCTGAGCAGAGAGGCAAGGTTCACCAGGAAACATCATTAGAAATGTAGAGCATAGTTCATACATTAGTCCCTGTTAACCATCTGTGTATATCTCAATAAACGGTTATCCTTTTATTTTTTTCGTGCCCACATTTTTGACATAAAAAATGCACAGAGTGCAGGTTTTGTCGGGACATCTGTCGTCAAACAGTCGTGTGGGAATGAGGCAGTGCAGCGCTTCAGCTTCTGATCCAAATGATATCGTTGTGGTTCATGGACTACGAACAGCCATCGGCCGAGCGAAGAGAGGATCCTTTAAGGTGGGATATCGGTCAATATGACTGCTTGACAGCGACATTCACATCATTCTATACTAAGGTCTGTCTGTTTTATTTTAGGACACTACTCCAGATGAGCTTCTTAGTGCTGTGATGAGTGCAGTCCTGAAGGATGTGGGACTGAGACCCTCTTTATTAGGGGATGTTTGTGTTGGTAAGTCAGATGACAACTAGCCTGAACAAAACATTATAAGATACACTAAAACACTACAATATGAATGACAATCATATGGGAAGAGTGATTAAAGGAATAGTTCACTCAAAAATGAAAATCAGCTGAAAAATTACTCACCCTCCCTCAGGCCATCCAAGATGTGGAGGAGTTTCTTCATCAGAACAGATCTGGAGAAATTCAACATTACCAGTGGATCTTCTGCAGTGAATGGGTGCCGTCAGAATCACAATAGTCCAAAAGTAATCCAAACAACTCCAGTCCCTCAATTAACGTCTTGTGAAGTGGAAAACTGTTTGTGATAAACAAATTTAAGAGCAATGGTTTAAAGTTAATATGCAGCAATGCTGACATTATTATAAACAAATATGTTTCACAACTTAATTGCTGGACTGGAGTCTTGTGGATTATTGTGATGTTTTTATAATATATTTGGACTCCCATTCACTGCAGAGGATCTATTGGTGAGCAAGTAATGTTCATTTTTGGCCTTAACATTAATATACACTTAATGCTGTTTTTCAGGTAATGTGCTACAACCTGGTGCAGGTGCACTGATGGCTCGAGTTGCACATTTTTTTAGGTGAAATGAGTAATTAATTGAATAATAAACATTGCCAAACATGAACTGACTGCAAAATACAAGACTTTCTTTATCTTTCAGTGGCTTTCCTGAGTCTGTACCTGTCTACACTGTAAACAGGCAGTGCTCTTCTGGACTACAAGCACTTTTTAATATTGCAGGTAAGAATTCCAATTTAACCTGTAAAATGGCATGTTTGGGCCGCGCCATAATAAAATACAGTATTATAGTTAAAAGAGGGTTTTTTTCTGTGTTTTAAGGTGGAATCAGAGGAGGTTCATATGACATGGGACTTGCCTGTGGGTTAGTATGCTACATTTGTAATTGTTGATTTCAGTAATGGATGTGAAAGTTAAAGTGTAGCATTAATCATTGCATAGGGCAGGGGTTCCCAAGCTACTTGAATCTGAATCTTATACCTAATTTCTTTTTCCTTGTTTTCTCTTGGCAGCGTGGAGAGCATGTCCCTTCGTTCACCGAATAACCCAGGAGACCTCAGCCCTCGACTGATGGACAATGAGAAAGCCAGAGACTGTATCATTCCCATGGGGTATGCATGTTATTTCTTTTATACTCTGTTTTAATCTTTACATTACATTTTTTTTTTTCTCTATTTTCTTTCAGAATAACCTCAGAGAATGTTGCTGAGAGATTTGGCATCACTAGGGAAGCACAGGACCGCTTTGCTCTCAGTTCCCAACAAAAGTAGGTACTGCCATGACATTATGTATAGTTTATACATTCTAGTTGTTGGTATTTAGCAAAAATGCACTGAAAACAACTCGAAGTACTAATTATTTGTGGACTTTTATAACATTAGGGCAGCCATGGCACAGAAAAAGGGCTTGTTTGATCAAGACATCACACCAGTCACTACTAAATTTGTGGATGAAAACGGCACTGAGCGCACTATTACTGTCACAAAGGATGATGGGATCCGGCCTGGGACTACCTTCGAAGGCCTGGCCAAACTGCGACCAGCGTTCAAAGAAACCGGCAGCACCACAGCTGGTGTGCATATGCAGAATTTTTGAAAAAGTAATTTGGACGTTAAATTCCATAACTCAAATCTTTCATTCCCATTGCAGGTAATGCCAGTCAGGTGAGTGACGGCGCAGCAGCAGTGCTAATTGGGCGGAGATCTACAGTGGAGAAACTAGGACTTCCTGTTTTTGGGGTGCTGAGGGCGAGCGCTGTGGTGGGTGTTCCACCGGACGTAATGGGCATCGGCCCAGCCTATGCCATCCCAGAAGCCCTCAACCAGGCTGGTGAGAGTACAGCTGCTCTGTTCATATGAGCAATTTATATTCAAGTAGTAATCGTGCTTAAAAACATATTAAAATAGATTTTTCATTTTCATTATTCCAAAATAATGGTTGTAAATGAGGCGTGTTATTGCATTTGCTTGTGCAGGGCTGACTGTGGATGATATTGATGTGTTTGAGATCAACGAAGCATTCGCCAGTCAGGTGACTGATAGATTGTCTTGGATTTCCCCCAGTTTTTTTCAGTTCTTTCCTGTTATTCATAACAGCAACTTTCACAATATCCCTAGGCTGTGTATTGTGTGGAAAAACTGGGCATTTCTATGGAGAAAGTGAATCCTAATGGAGGAGCCATTGCTCTCGGTCATCCACTGGGCTGCACTGGTGCTCGACAGGTTGTGACTTTGCTCAATGAGCTCAAACGCAGACGCAAGAGGTGAACATACATAATCATGTGATAATATCATACAGAAGGGTCCAATGAAATCTGTTACTAATACAGAACACATTACTACAATACATTACTGCAAACCTAACTATACAGGCTTTAAATTGAGCAATAAAAAAGAATATGATCCATTTTCCTCTTTACAGTGTTGTGTTTTTTGTTGCAGAGGGTATGGCGTGGTGTCCATGTGCATTGGGACTGGAATGGGAGCGGCTGCAGTTTTTGAGTATCCTGGCCAGTGATGAAAGGCCTGGTGCAAGATCCCAAGATGCAAATGTCCTGATGACATGCAGAGAAACTAACAGTCACAAATTCTTTTTAATCAAGTTGCTAGAAGTCTAACTGTAAAGACAAGCAGAGAGAGCACACTTCTTACGTAGTGCGCATCAGTGGGTGTTTGCATACTTTTGAGGATGTTCAACATTCAGAACATTCAGATCTCACTTTAAAGTGCCTTGCATTTCAACTGTGATAACAAATCATGAAAACAGACATGCTTGTATCTGTAAGAGCAATCAGAATAACAACTTTTATCTCTTTGATTTGTGACATTAATCTGATCTGGTCTTTCCCTCTGGTATGGATAGAGCAGAAGACTCAGAATTAAAAAAAAGAAGAAGTTTTTAACTTCTGTTGAGGACCAGTGTAATTTACAAAGGTTTGTAATGCATCTCATTTGTTAGAATAAAAATGATTTATGTATAAAACTTGCGTTTTAAATGCTAGGTATACTACTTTTCAAAAGTTTGGGGTCAGTAAGAGTTTTTTTTAGAGAAATTAATCCATTTATTCAGAAAGGATGCATTAAACTGATCAGAAGTGACAGTAAACTAAAGACATTTATAATATTACAATTTTTGTTCTTTTGAACTTTGTATTAAAGAATCCTGAAAAAATGTCACAGTTTCCACAAAAATATTAAGCAACACAACTGCTGAAAATTCAGCTATGCCATCACAGGAATACATTACATTTTCAAATATATTAAAACAGAACTGTAGCTAGCTATTTTAAATTGTAATAATATTTCACAACATTACTGTTTTTACTGTATTGGTAAACAAGAAAATCTTACTGATCCCAAACTTTTGAAGAGTAGTGTATGTGTGAAGTAACTGTTTAACTACAACTTGACCTTTGATTCTCAATTCACAGACATACACTAGGCCATTTAAAATTTGCGTATGTTCTTATGTTGATCTTTAATATTTATATTTAAAGGAACAAAACTTTCACAAATACAGTATTTGAAGTATACAGAGATCAGTATCTAATCAAACTAATGAATGTCTATACAGAGAGAGAGAGATACATTTCAGTTCTTCAGTCAGTCTTATATGTGGAACTCAGTGTCAGGTGTCAGATTTTGGAGATACAAAACTCTCATCAAATGATCCACTTCCATTGACCTTCAGAACAAGTGGTGCCTCTCCAAGAACCCCCTGCACTGTGAGAATAGTTTGGAACTCTTTCTGATCACTGATGAAGAAAGTACAATTAGTATAAAGCTTAATAAAACTGAAAAATTCACTTGCTTAGGCAAATACAGTAATATAGTAGTCTCTTGAATTTTGAACTTCAAACTCGACCTGAATCTGAGTTATTAATCTATTGCAGTTAAAGGGATAGTTCACCCAAAATGAACATTCTGTCATTAATTACTCACACTCATGTGGTTCCAAACCTGTAAGACCTTCGTTCATCTTTGGAACACAAATTAAGGTATGTTAGGATGAAATCTGAGAGCTTTTTGACCCTCCATAGACAGCAACGCAACTGAAATCTTCCCAGGTCCAGAAACGTAGTAACGTGCAGAGGTACTCTCGATAATGGCGGAATACGTGATTTTGAAGAGAAGAATTAAGTCATCATAAAGTCATTATTTTGTTTTCTTTGCCCACAAAAAGTATTCTCACAGCTTTGTAAAATTACAGTTGAACTACTGTTGTCACATGGACTGTTTTACCGATGTCCTTACTACCTTTCTGGGCCTGGGAACATTTCAGTTGCATTGCTGTCTATGGAGGGTCAGAAAGCTCTCAGATTGCATCAAAAATATCGTAATTTGTGTTCCGAAGATGAACGAAGGTCTTACAGGGTTGAAACGACATGAGGGTGAGTAATTAATGACAGAATCTTCCTTTTTGGGTGAGATATCCCTTTAAATAATTATATTATCCATTTCTTGAATGAAGTATTTTCTGCAATATGATTTGATTGGTTGTGTGTGTATCAGGTGAGGTGGACTGTACCTTGCAGTGAAGCTGATCTGCAGCAGCTGCTTACAGGATGGTGGATCCCCAAGAGCTTTCAACACACCAGAATCTGGACTCACTCTGAACACTTCATTGCCACCTTCAGCATCTAGACATATAACAAAACATGAGTTCTACTAGATAGAAACTGATTGTAAAGATCAGATGATAAAAGACAGGATTACAGCTGCAATCTGTTATTACAGCAACTTTGTCAATGATAATGCAACTTCATGATCACTCAACAACTGCTTCATCCAAAGTCAAAGCATTTTACCTGTAAGTGCGGTCCAGAAGCTACAGGAGCCACCTCTGTTGTAGAGGTAGACCTCTTTGACAGTTGTTTGTCCAACAAAGCAGGTGCCAAAATCCACAGTGGAACTGGAAAGGTGCAGTGTCGGTAATGCCAGATTAGCATAAAGGGACACTGTCTGAAATAGTCAAACAGACAATAGTGTTTACAACATGGTTACTTACAGAGGAAATTCAGTTGAGACTTCTGAGACACATCTGCTTGTTTGGCTACAAAAGCTCAGATATCAAGAAGAAACCTTGCTTCTGGTTCACAGGTGTTTTGGTTTGGGGTTGGTAAGTTTATATTTAATGTTTTTGAAGGAAGTCTAAAGCTCACAAAGGCTGCATTTATTTGATCAAAAATTTAGTATACAGTAATATTGTGAAATATTATTACAATTTAAAATAACTGTTTTCTATTTCATTATTTCCATTATTATGGCCATTATTTCAGTCTTCAGTGTCTTGTAATCGTTCTGAAATATTCTAATATGCTGATGCTCAAGAAGCATTTCTTTTTATCAATATTTAAAACAGATGTGCTGCTTAATATTTTTCCACTGTGAATACTTGTTTGAATGAGGCTATTGTCCAGGACAATATGATTCCCACAAGATGAGGATGAGATGAGAATTTTTTTTACCCATCATCAACTTCAAATGCAATAGCCTTGAAATATCAGCTCTATCATTAATACCAGCTTTATTTCAAAAAGTGTATTTTGTTCCGTGACTGGTGTATTTTAGCTATTTAAAGGAGCTAAACATTGTCTGTATACAGGCCTGTTCGCTGTTATTGCTGTATTGAATGGTCAAACTCCGCTGAAACTGTAGTGTCCTTTCTCCAGCATCATTGCACAGAAGAGTAGCAGAAGGCTGAGCATCTGATTCCTCACATGGTTCATTCAGACAGGTCAGGAGTGAAGCTGAATTATGGAAAGCCACCTTAACCTGCAAATTAAAATGATTATTAAATCACTTCTGTGTCAGATTGAACAATAGCACAGATTTAGCACAGATTCCTACAAGGACAAAGCAAAAAAAAAGCTGAAATCCAAGAGCAAAGAAACTATATGACCTGCATGATTTGTTTAGGCTGTAACAGAAGTGATGTTTGCTCGTCTCCTGGTCCAGAGAGTCCTGTTGTGTGTCTGTGAGAGGGTGAGCTGCTGATCAGTTTAAGGCTCGGTCGGGGCAGCATCACTGAGAATGGAGGGTGTGTGCTCAGTCTGAAACTCAAGGCCATATCCGTATTGTTCTTCAGCTGGAACGTCCGAGTTATCCTGGATTCCTTCTAGAGTCCAAATGGAAAGACAAAAATGTGCAGATAAACCCTCCCACAACCAACAGGAAATGTCATAATTAACTTGTCTTTGATTTTAATACATATTGTTGGTTTGAAGTGCACCTGTGTGTGTGATGCTGCGTCTAGTGTATCACTGGCAGCTGCTGTGAATTCCAGTACGTCTGTATCCTCTGCCATCTGCACTGACAAACTAAACACACACACTGATTTACAGTTGTTTATATATAATATATTTATTTACTTGTATGAAATGCTTGTGGTAGAAGCACATTGAAAGATTTTGCAATATACAGATACATATATTTGCTGAAATGTAAGTAGGGCATAACTAAGCGGTTGCTATAAAATGAGATTTGTAACTCACATGGCAGGTTTTACATTAGCCTGCATGTCCAGCCTCAAAGGTTCTAGTTCATAACCCTGAGCTCTCTCCACTTTGCCTGGAGTTAATGATGCAAGCTACAAGATAAATAATAGTGTTATTATTATTATACACGATCTTGACTGTAAAACTTATTCTATTTTGAAAGAGATGCTAATGTAACACAGTCTATGTAAGATTAGGTGGATATGATTAACATACCTTAGAGTCCAGGTTCATGAAACCCAGAGCATATCCGACACATCTTTGATTGGTTGAACATGACAGGATCAGAGGAGTAAAAGACACATGAATGGTGCTACTGCCCCCTGCTGGAACTACCTGTAATAAAGAAAATATTAAAGGGTTAGTTCACCCAAAAATGAAAATTCTGTCATTAATTACTCACCCTCATGTTGTTCCAAACCCTTAAGACCTTTGTTCATCTTTGGAACACAATTAAAGATATTTTTGATGAAATCCAAGAGCTTTCTGACCCTGCATAGATGGCAGCGCAACTGACACATTCAAGGCCCAGAAAGGTAGTAAGGACATTGTTAAAATAGTCCATGTGACATCAGTGATTCAACCGTAATTTTATGAAGCTACGAGAATACATATTGTGTGTTATTTTTGGGTGAACTATCCCTTTAAATGCCTTTTCCCCATCACACATTCCTGTCATTAATGTTCTACATCCAGATATGGAAATAAAACACTGGAACCTGGAACAGTGGTGATTCCCATAACCTACAATTTGCTGTGGAGTGATGCAGTATGGGTAGTCAGAGACGTTCCCTTCATGAGGCTTCAGAAACACAGAAAACAGCTTCTTCACTGGAGCAAGAGACCTAGAAGGGCTTCTGCCCTCCTCTTCATCACATTCTTCCTCATTCTCTCCAAAATCATCCTACAAAGCAGAAAAAAAAAGTTGGACCTTTTTGTTTGTGTAGTGAAGCTGCACCAGAACTACCTGTTTTGGGATGTTACTATGAAAACTAAGCTTAGACTCACAGATTTGGTCATGAAAGTCGAGCTTGTTCCTTCTCTGCTGGGGGTGTGGCTGTCATCCCATGTGGGCGGGAACATGACGGATGTGTCCAGCCCTCCAAGAACCTCATTGCCATCAGCATCCTTCAGAGGAAAGGGCTCACCACATGCAACCAACAGATCTATCAATTTACTATCGCCAACCTCCAAGTTGTAGGTCACCCAATCCATACGGATATCTGAGAGGTTTCAGAAAACGTCGTGATGTTACGTATTTTGTAAACTTGATGTATGTACATTTGTGAACTTGATGTGGTGAATGGCTCACCGTATGGACTGGTGTTAATGAGCCGTAAAGAGCGTGACACAGTGTCTCCTCCAGAAACATGGCTTCCAAACCTGTCGATCATAAATATCAAAGAACAGTCTTTGCATGTAAACTGCAACATCTAAAGCATCCTATAATACACTGACCGTATAATTGGACCCTGGTTCTGGTTGTCAGGCTGTGGTCCAATCATCTGAAAGTAAATTGGGCAGCCCCTCACAGACATCTTGATAGGAATAGGAGTTGTATCTAGATCTCCAACCTGAAAGAAAAGTTCAGTCAGGATTCACTGTAACTCAGCTGTTTGAGTTGAGAAAGGGAAACTATTTATAATGAAATAAGTTTGATTGTTTTGTGACATACTTTACATATAAGATTGTCTTGATAATTCCCCCACATATTGGTGAAAGCAGTGATATTGATGGTTTGAGTCTCAAATGGGCCAAGCAAACCAGTGTTTGGTTCAACAAAGAACGCTGCGCCTCTTCCATGGGAAAGAAGACAGTTTACAAATTCTGGAAGTAAAGAAAGAAAATGCTTTTTGACTTTGCTGTTTCAATTTAACTGATACTGAATAGCACAAAAGAGTAGGTTCCACCAACCATCATAAGCTTTCTGCTGTATTTTTTTGGCCTGGATGGAATGGATAGGTGCACTGCTCCTGGAAGGAAAGGCCAAAGGGTCAGGTAAAACAGTTTTTTTAAATAGTATTCCATTATAAATAAATAAAATAAAATAAAATAAAATAAAATAAAATAAATAATAAAAATTAAAATTACATAATAATAAAATTAAAATACATAATAAAATTAAAAATTTAAAAATTTAAAAATAATGATTATTCTAAATAATTTATTTAAAATAAATATTAAATAAAATTAAAATTAAAATTAAATTAATGACTCTCAATTAAGCTTTAAACAATTTGTAAATCATAAAAAATTATTTTATAATGTTACACAACATTTAAAGCTTTTATTTCAAATAAATGTTGTTCTATTCATCAAAGAATCTTTAAAAAAAAAAAAGTATCAGTTTCCACAAAAAAATATTATGTAGCACAACTCTTTTCAACATTGATAATAAGAAATGTTTCTAAAACTGCAAATTAAAATGATTTCTGAAAGATCATGTGACACTGAAAACTGGAATAATAATGCTGAAAATTCAGCATTGCTATCAAAAGGAATTGCTATCAAAAAATTACATTTTAAAATAGATTAAAACAGAAAACAGTTATTTAGGTTGTAATGATATTTCATATTACAATAAATGCCGGCTCAGTGAACATAAGAGACTCCTTTCAAAACATTTAAAAAGTCTTACTGACCCCAAATGCAATATTAGGCTAGTAGTTAATTAGAAGTTAATAATTTTTTGTAAATAATATTTTGGTATTAATACAAAAAGAATACAGCAGAATCAAGATGCAGGATGTACTGTACCTTTCAGAGTTTTCATCCAATTGTGAAGGACAATATCCAGTAAAGTACTCTGCTTCAACAGTGAACGGAGCAGTAATAGCGGTGTGATTTGTTATCAGCAACTGCCGTTTGATAGATTTGCCAATGACAACCGGCTCGTGCTCACTGAAGTCCAGTGTGATTGGTTGGTGATCACCATCCCTTGAATTAGTACTAAATATATATCAGAAAAAAAAGAGGATGATATTGCAACCATGTCTTGATTTTTTTTTTAAAATAATAATAAAATGACTAACCAAAGACCAGGGAAATGTGAATATGAGGTAAATGTGGCTTTACCAATCAGAAGGCAGTGAGTAGGACACTCTGAGAGGTTTAGCTTTAGAAAAAAAGCCCAGCAATAATGGACTCTCCATTCCTTTTACTTCACAAACTGCAGCCACTTTAGTCAGTTCCTCCTAAAACCATAAAAACGCCTTCACAATACTGTTTGCACTGGAGCTGTTATATACTGTTTATTTTAGGCTGTGGGTGTTACAGTACTACAGTAGCAGTACGTACAACAGTGTGAGCGGTGAATGATACAGACACTTCTGTCTTGGCATTGGGTTCCAGAGTGGCTGCAGAGGGGCTGAAGGTTGCAGAGCACAGATGAGCTTGTGCACCTTGGAGCTGAAAGGAAGAGAACACCTTGAGAATGACTAAACATATTGGTCCAGCCTATACAATATCACAACATTAAACCACAGCAATATTGAATTCTTTTGACTGCTTGACAGCCCCATGTAAAATAAAACAGGTCTTATTAGGCTACTGATAAGTTTTCATCTCATGTAACTGTATATGATTTTAAATTTTAAATGATTTTTTATGTGTAAAACTCTTTTATGAAGAAAAATGGCTGACTTTGTTGTCTGTGAGTGTGACCACATTACAATTCAATATCATGTTCTTTCTAAACTATCAACACTGGCTAGTTTTTCGAACAATATATAAACAGTTTGAGATAAAAACATTACGTAAACTGTCTCACCTTGCTCCAGGTGAAGTGGGCTGGCAGCAGTGTTTGGTTAAACAGGGTAACGCTGCTTGTCTGTGGAACACCTACATATAGATCAGTCAACACCAGCTCACAGCTCAGCAAGCACACCTGAGGAGACTGGATGACTGCTTGTACAGAGATGTGACTGAAGACAAACCAATGCACACCTTTACTCAAATATGTGACAAAATCAATAACTGGTAACATTTTCTTAGTATTCTTTTCTTGTAGTTCTGACACAATATGACAAATTATATGTCTTATTTCCTCACCAGCCAGTGCCGTTGAGTACAGTAAGCTGTAGGACCGACTCAAAACGCTGGCAGTACAGGGCTCTGAAGACCACATCCACACTGCAGGACGCCAGGGGAGAAAGCACACCTTTATTTGGATTCATATACACCTGAACACAGATGAATGCAAATAAGGATACAAAAATGATTTATAATACTAGTAATAATATTTAATAAGAAGCGTAGATGGGGTGTTGTACCAGGCCCTTGATTGGTGACTTGGTGTTGGACAGCTCCTCTAGGCTCCAGTGGGCATCTAGCAGGCTGTTGTTGGTGATATCGATGGAAGAGATGCTCTCACTTCCCATTTGCAGCAAACCAAAATCCAGACTGGGCACATTCACTGTGCAATGCGGACCCTGAAGCACCGTATTAAATAGAATTAATCTGAATGAGATATAATTTCCTAATGAGAACATTTGTGATGTCCTCCACATAGCATATTGAGTATAAATCACTGGGAAATGGATTCAAACACCTTAAACGTGACCTCAATGGTCAGTCCTATAGTTTTAGGATGGTGCTGAATGTGACACTGCAGGGTGGAGGTAAAATGACCTGGATTCTTTCCAGTCAGAGCCAACTCCATATCGAAACACTCATTCATCTCTGTAAGCAAGAATATATTAGAAATCATTTACTTATTTGTTTTGTTTATTAATGAATAGACTTATAAACTACCGTTCAAGTTTGGAGTTTTTTAATGTTTTTGAATTAAGTTTCTTATGATCACCAAGGATACATTTATTTGATCATAAAATACAGTCAAAACAGCAATATTGTGAAATATTATTACAATTTACAATAACTGTTTTCTATTTTTATATATTTAAAAATGTCATTTATTCCTGTGATGGCAAAGCTGAATTTTTAGTATCATTACTAAAAACTAATGCTAACCCTGGAACAACATATAAAACTACCAAATTTTGCTTAATCGCAAAGTTTAATCGCAACATATAATCATTGCAGTTAATAGTGTTCACCGTCTGTTGGATTACATGTAATTTGTAACTAACTGCATGATTCTGACATTACATTTCTGCCATAGTCACCACTTATAACCTACTCCTAAATATAATGTAGAAACAAAATTTTCTGTAAAGCTGCTTTGCAACGATTTGTATCGTGAAAAGCGCTATACAAATAAACTTGAATTGAAAAACTGAATTGAATTACTCCAGTCTTTATTGACACATGATCCTTCAGAAATCATTCTAATATGTGACCCTGGACCACAAAACCTGTCATAAGGGTCAATTTATCAAAATTGAGATTTATACATCATCTGAAAGCTGAATAAATAAGATTTCCATTGATGTATGGTTTGTTAGGATAGGACAATATTTGGCTGAGAGACAACTATTTGAAAATCTGGAATCTGAGGGTGCAAAAAAATCTAAATATTGAGAAAATCACCTTTAAAGTTGTCCAAATCAAGTTCTTAGCAATGCATAATACTAATCAAAAATTAAGTTTTGATATATTTACAGTAGGACATTTACAAAATATCTTCATGGAACATGAACTTTACTTAATATCCTAATGATTTTTGGCATAAAAAAAAAATCTATAATTTTGACCCATACAATGTATTTTTGGCTACTGCTACAAATATACCCCAGCGACTTAAGACTGGTTTTGTGGTCCAGGGTCACATATGCTGATTTGGTGCTCAAGAAACATTTCTATTATTATCAATGTTGCAAACAGTTGTGCTGCTTAAGATTTTTGTTGAAACCATTATAATTTTTTTCAGGATTCTTTGATGAATATAAAGCTCAAAAGAACAGTATTGATTTGAAATAAAAATCGTTTTTAACATAATGCCTTTATTTAATGTCACTTTTGATCAATTTTATGGTCCTTCATACAAGTATTAATTTCTTTAAGAAAATCTTACTGACTCCAGACTTTTGAACAGTATATCTGTTTGTTCATACATTATTTACTGATACACTGCAATGCTCTGACCTATTTCTCCTGTTGAAGGCTCCACTTCAATTACATGACTGTCAATAATACGCTCCCATTCAAAGTGAATGACTGATTTGCTGTGATTCCACATCTAAAACACACACACACACACACAAAATATACACGTCTAGAGCTTCAAAAACATTTTATGATGTAAATTAGGGAATTATGAAAGAAGTTCAGAGTCATTTTGACCTCTGGACTCAGCACTACCTTGAATCTCTTGCGGATTGTGTTGTGTATGTAGGATTCCCCTGGTATTAAAACGGCATACGGCTCAAGAAGAATCTTATACGGCTCAGCTGAACCTTTCACTTCAACCTCTAAAACGGTCACATCATTTACATGGAGAGCTGTGTTGAGACACGTCCTGCAAATCAACACACAGAAGTTTCTAAATGGCGTGAACAATCTTAAATTTATCCTAAATTAATTTTAAATTCAAATATCAAACAGCAAGCAAAGTTCATTTTACCCATCGTCACCAAATCTGGGTGGATCAGGAACATCCATGATCACCAACCGGCAGACACTGTGGTAGTCTTTCAACTTAGACAGATAGAAAATTACTGTTCAGAGAGTTACAGTATTTTAGTATCATTGATATACTATTATGGTTTTCACTAATACAGTTTAATAGTTTTTTTAATTAGATTATATTTTCATAGTTTGCTTTCATTTTAGTTAAAGTTTTAGTTATGTGTTTTTGTCATTTTATTAGTTTTTATATATATGTCCATAGTTTAATTTTTAGTGAGTTTATGCTGTATGTGTGAGTGCACATACATCCTTTGGACAGTATGTGAGCAGGAACTCATGTTCTTCTGCAGGGCTCAGGATGCCCATGACTGGAGTAATGCTGAACACACTGTCTGTATCAAGATGATGCTGAATGCTGGAGGGGTCTGGAGTCTCTCCAGGCAACAGACATTGAAGGCTGGGTTTCCTGATCTGCCAGTGGTACGGGAGCTCCAAGTGTCTACACATAAATGAAAAAATGATTTACAAACACACCTGTAAGTATCTGCTGTACATACTATTCCGTGTTGACGCAGATGTGCACAGGTAGCTCACGCATTGTTTTTCACGACAACCATCTTCTGTAAGGTGGAATGTGGATTGGTTGGGTTGAATCTGACATAATGGTCAGCTGTGATATCACACAACTCCCCCAATTCAGGCTGATCCTCTCCGCCTGATATTGAAACCAGCTCCACAGTGATCAGCTGACCTGTACCTGAGAAAATGTATTAAAACATGTAGACATACATCTTTTAGGACATGTTTTTTTTTTTTAATTTCAGACAAAAATGTACTTACTTTTGGCTGAATTGATTTCCTACCTTGCAGGGTGATGTCCTTCACTTGGCAGTTGTCACAGACAATGGTAAAGTCCTGAGTAGAGATCTCAGCAGTTGTGGGGAAAAACACAACCTAAACATAAAAAAACATCCAAACATATGGAGTCACAGACTAGCAGATTACTGAATATTATTCAAATCTGAGCTGTACTGACTGTATGACTGTCAGACTGTATGAAACGCTGTATTCACAAGATCTAAAAATGTGCATATATTAGCATATTCATGTGTCTTTCTTTGCAAGTTGCTTAGGTGATGAACAACAAAATTTGCATCTTAAAAGAAAAGTGTTTAGAAGATCAGCCAATCATCACTTATTTTTAATCATAACTGCCATCACTAAAAGTTATAATGAGGGAATGTGTGCGCTATGCCATCTCATAAAGATTGAGCCTGTCAATCAAATCAAAATAGAGAAAATCGCATAGAGTGTAGAAGGTAGAGTAAACTCATAAATTAGTATTGTGGAATCTTCTACAGGATATATAAGTAATTTGTGTAAAACTGATTAACATCTACAGTGGTGGCCAAAATTATTAGAACACCTGACAGATCTGAAAATACTGACCTTTTTTTGCCTCCAAAACATGACTTCATTTCATAACGTTCAAGAAACATGCAGATGGTTGCTCTGAGCACAACAAATATCACAAAGTGAGTCGTACTGTTTTTAACTTTAATATTTGGTATGTCCACCTTTTGCAGCAATTACAGCAGCACATCTCTCTGGCATAGTGTCAATATACAGTATTTCCTGAGAACTTCAACACTAATGTTATCCCATGCCTTCTGCAACTCAAGCCAAAGGCTTTCCTTAGAACTGGCCAGTTTATTTTCCAACTCGCCCCAAATTTGCTCGATGGGGTTGAGGTCCAGACTTTCTCATTTTCAATGTTCCAGCAGATTCCTCCCATCGCAGATAGTTCCGGCAATAGTTCATTTTATGGGTACTGTAATGGCCAATTCAACAAAAACAACTGAAACCTCTTAAATATACCAAGTGTTCTAATAATTTTGGCCACCACTGTATAAGGTTGAGTTGATTTGTGTGCTCTTCAGTCAGTAACATCTCACCTCTATGACAGTGGCCTGTCCAGGGAGAAGACCGAAAATAGAGGGACTGATGGCAAAGGGAGGCTGTTCTGCGAAAGTAGACTTCACTGCAGACTGAGACACACACAGAATAATTACTCATGTTGGGTAACAACGTCCTAAGACAAAAGGTTAAAGCAGCAATGTAACAGAGGTGGAGACAGATCTTTTCTTCTGTATTGTGACGTACATCCAAGTGAAACAGTATTGTAAAAAGACAAAAATATAGGGTGGGGATTCTATCTATAGGTTGTTGACTGGATGAATGGGCTGTGTTTAAAGTGGACTAAATGTTTGGAGAAGTCCAGCATGTGTCACCAGTCTGTCATTTCATCAATTTATGATATTTTAATTTAAAATTATGAGCTAAGAAAATGTAAAAAAAAAAAAAAAAAAAAAAAATGAATAGTTAAGAGAGCGAAATTTCATTTTCACTTTAAGCTGTTGTTTGATTTCAATTTAAAATGTACAGATGAAACTGAGTTCAAGAGTACAGAAGTTTATTGTATGTATTGTAGTATGGTAAGAAATTATGAGATTTATTAGAATTCACAAATAATAATTCTGTCAAAGAAAGGAATCTTAAATATGAACTGAATGAGATTTCATGTTAAGATTTGCATGCTTACCCTAAGGCTTGAGGCAGGCCACTGTTTCTTCGGCATTACACAGAATGTTCCTGCACTCAGTCCTTCATTCTGACATAAAACCTCCATAAACTTCACCCCTCCCACCAGGCAGTAACCGCAGTCCATGACAGCAGGCACTGGCCCACGGAAAGAGGAGAGGCAATGATTCAATTCTGAATCCCTTATTACTGATCATTATCAAAACAAGCCAAATTAAGATATTTTTTTGAAAGTCAGTCAACATTGGACCCCATTGACTTTCATTGTTATTTTTCATTTTTAGGTGAACTATCCCTTTAAGATCAAGATGCTGAAAGAGTTAAGTTTATTTTGACTCACAACTGAGTATTGGAGGGGGTCTGCGGGCCTCTATCGGTATAATGAGAGGATATGGCAACTGCGTCTCCACAACCAGAACATCCTCATAGTCAGCCAGAGAGTCTGGAGCAAAACGCACCATATACTGGCAACTCATTCCAGGAGCAACAATCCCTCCCTCACCAGGGAACCTACCTATGAAACAAAGCTATGTTACACAGTTTCTTATCTTGATCTCAAAGCAGAAATTTATTGGTAGTAATTATTTCACATTTTTAACAGTAGATGTCACTGTTTCCCTATTCTGCTTCCTCAAGCTGCAGCGTAAATACCAAAGTATTATTAAGCAACTCCTCAGAATCCTGTGACATTCAGATAATAGTTCACCCAGATAATAGTTCATGAATTTTCTCATCATTTACTCACCCTCATGTTGTTCCAAAACTGTATGAGTTTCTTTCTTCTGTTGAACAGAAATTAAGACATTTGCTGGTAGCCATTGGCTTCCATTGTATTTTTTCCATACTATGGAAATCAATGGCTACCAGCAACTTTTTGAACATTCTTCAAAAGATCTTCTTTTGTGTTCAACAAAAGAAAGAAACTCATACTGTTTTGGAACAACTTCAAGGTGAGTAAATGATAACAGAATATACATTTTTGGGTGAACTATACCTTTAATTTAGAAATTTTTTTTAAGTAATGAAATTTTTTTTTATGGTTTTAGTTTTAGTTAACATTAATAACCCTGCCATTTCCTCTAGTACTGCTACGAAACGTGCTACGAACAGCTTTAATGTAAACTATGCAGAGAGAACTCCTGGCAACATAAATGAGTCTTTCATGAGGTCGGCAGGTACTTTTTTTTCTTTAGACTCACCCAAACCAACAGAGAAGTGTGGGGAGGTTGGAGGAATCATTCGAATGTGACGGCTGGTCGCAGTCATGTTTTTGAGCTCCACCGCAGTCTACAGAAAACAGAAGGCACTATTAAGAACTGAAAACATACTGAAGTGGAAAGGCATCACTCAGAAGTGGCTCAGTAGGGAAAATCTAATGAACATTTACACTAGGGGTCATGTAGTAAAAAGTAAAAACCTCACATTACTGATTTAGTCAATAAAAAAATGCAGTAAACAGTTGAAACGTTTATAATTGAATACATTTCATGTTGTATGAATATAATTATTCATTCAAATGGACCAAAATGAATGAAATATAAGGTGATTTATACCTCATAGACTTGTCCTATTCTGTAGTCAGTGAAGAAGATCACAGGGGGATTCGCAGTGAAGATGGGAGCGGGACCAGGACTAGGACTTAAGATAGAAAGGGAATTTTGTGACAATAATTTGCCATGTATGAGGTTACGACAAGTTAATACCCAAATAAATAAATCAAATAATTCTTCTACTATGTATAAGATGACGTGCCTTGATCATTAAATAAAATTCTGTATAAAATCCTATAACTGTCCATCAGTTTATGTGCAGTAAACTAGAGTCATTTGTTAATTGACAGAATACATCTCTGCACTTAGAAATTAGAAAAGGTGTTTAAAAACAGTAACCAGTCACAGCAACTAAAATATATATTTTCCCATGTATAGTCAAATATTTGAACCTAAACTCTTGGTGGAAATGCCCAGCCACATTTTATGAAGTATCTCATTCAAACAGTATCTGCCAAGACGCAGAAAACAGGAACTGCACAGAGCTCATTGACTCAAAATGCAGAAAGAGTCAGCTGAGGCATTTTGATAGTCTTGTGATTCTTTTGGCCGCTATGAAGGGAAAAACCTCATTTAAATGGCCAGAGACATTTCAGTTGGGCCAGACAAGTGAAACAGGCAATGGAGTGATTCCAATTCTCTCTCCAAATGTTCTCTTTGATTAGCACCACCTGGCATGCTGATATGTGTTTAGAGACAATATGGCTAATAAAGGACAATAAATAAAAAACCTATATAGGCTGCATGGCTGATTATACTTGTAGAATAATCCATTCTGTTGGTTTGCAATTGCATGTCATGATTTTCAGATGTCTACATGAGCCATATGAAGAAATTTATTACAATACATTCAGGTTAGCATTTATAATACATGGCAGACAAAAGGGTGTGATCTGTTTCTTGAGTGTTCATATGTATCATATTTCCCCTACCCAAGCTGCACAAATATTATGGCAATAATGGTTGAATAAAGCTGACCAAAATGCAAACAATGCAACAACAAAGGACAAAGTTTATAGGGATTATAAGAAAATTCATAAAGCGGCCTATTTTCTTTGAATTTGATAGGATATTGATTAATTAAAGGCGCTGTGTGTCATTTTTTGTTGACCAATAATTAATTAATATACTGTTTATACTAGCTAATTATAGAGGTTATAGAAATTCTGATCAAATAAATCAATATTGAGTGTCTTTCTAAATATGATCTTCCCAAAGAAAACACATATTAAATCAAAAGCACAGGCA
Source organism: Tor tambroides (assembly GCA_021397915.2). Taxonomy (NCBI): domain Eukaryota; kingdom Metazoa; phylum Chordata; class Actinopteri; order Cypriniformes; family Cyprinidae; genus Tor; species Tor tambroides. The sequence goes on along the minus strand of JAFVLL020030437.1, from coordinate 198,044 downwards.
CACCTCTCTCTGCCAGTGTTTTTCCTGCCCTTTCCCACAGTCTCCGGCCTCTTCCCTGGCATGATGAGAGACTTTCCCCCACGCTGAGCATTTGGGAGCAGGAAGCGAGGGTTGCGCAGGAACTTGTGTCGGTCTTTGTGTTTCTGCAGGGAAGCCCTGTCTTCTGCCTGACTCTGAGCGCTAGGCTTCTCCATCCAAGAGGCCTTATGCACCAAACCTAGCTTTTGAGTTGAAAAATCGGAAAAATTAAATAATTTTAATCACCTTTTTGTCTGTACTAGATCATTTAAAATTTTCATTTATATTTATTTATATAAATATTATATTTATTTTCATTTATATTTATATATAACATAAATCATATATAAATATGAATATATATGTACATGTAAATATTTCTTAAATATGTACATGTATATTTCTATATATGTGATCCTGGACCACAAAACCAGTCATAAGTGTCAAAATTGAGATTTTGAATAAATAAGCTTTCCATTGATGTATGGTTTGTTAGGATAGGACAATATTTGCTCAAGATACAACTATTTGAAAATCTGGAATCTGAGGGTGCAAAAAAATCAAAATATTGCGAAAATCGCCTTTAAAGTTGTCCAAATGAAGTTCTTAGCTATGCATATTACTGATCAAAAATTAAGTTTTGCTTTATTTACAGTAGGAAATTCACTAAATATCTTCATGGAACATGATCTTTACTTAATATCCTAATGATTTTTGGCATAAAAGAAAAATGGATAATTTTGACCCATACAATGTATTTTTGGCTATTGCTACAAATATACCCTAGCGACTTAAGACTGGTTTTGTGGTCCAGAGTCACATATACACATATAAATATATACAGTGCACACACATATATTATGTAAACACTAAATTATTTTATTTTGGATGCTATTAATTGCGATTAATCAATTTGACAGCCCTAAATATAAAGTATATATAAACTATGTATAATATTAATAATAGTACACATGTGAAAGTCCAAATATTCCATTTATTTATTCAAATAATGAGTAATATTAAAATTAAAAGTAAAATAGTTATTAAAAAAATTATAATCTATAGGAGTATAGCTTGTTATATCTCGGGACATGTGAACTACCCATAAATACTGCTTTTCATGTGATCTGGGGCTAGAGTGTTAATTTGAAAGAAGGAATTGATGTAATAAAAAATATAAAGGTCATTCTACTCCCTTTGATATGAGGAAAATGGAATAATGTTCAGAGGCAAACCTCGGTGCCCTTGATGGAGCAGGACTCTGGAGTGGAAGGGAGCGTGAGTGTCTCCTCTGATTGTTCCAACAGGCTCTGGGCCGTATGCGCAGGTGGGGGGAGAGGAGTGTAACCATCATCCTGTGGTTCGGTGCAAATGTGCATATTATAGGAAACAGTTGGCTGGGCAAAGCCTGGAGTGAACATGCCTGCAAAAAATGGGAAAATGACAGTATTATAATATGTACTCTTATTGTTTGAGTATGTTTTTACTTTATAGGTCAGTGAAATAATACCTTTTGGGGTTTTAACAACTGGGGTGTGCACTGTTGTATAGTCCAGCGGACAAATCAAGTTGTTGCTCCTGAGAAGCTCACTGTCCACACACCACTTGAAAGCTGATTTAACTTTGGAGACATAGAGGATTCTTCAGGGTTTTGATGCCATAACACTACTAACTAACTGACCGACACACTGTGGACAGTAAAAATAATGGTTGTTTAAATAAACATAACTAGAGAAACCTACCTGGGGGAAGACCCAGCTGACGGTAGGCCTCACCCACTTCTTCCGTGATTCTGTTGTGATCGTGCTCCTCCTTTGCAGCAGCTTGCAGTCGGGCCTGTATAATGTGTGTCTCCAGCAGGTCAGCGTTCTGAATCCGACTGTTGTATTCAGAATGCACCTGATAAAATCATAAAAATTCAATTAAAAAAAAAAAACATCCAACACTAGGGGGATCAGTAAGATTTTTTATATGAATTAATACTTTTATTCAGCAATGATTAAACAGATCAAAAGTGATGGCAAAAACGTTTACAGTGTTACAAAAGGTTTCTATTTTAAAGAAATGCTGTTCTTTTGAACTTTCTATCCATAAAAGAATCCTAAATTTCTGTTTCAAAAACTATTAAAACTTTTATAAAGATATACATCACATTTTATAAGAAAGACTTTGCTCAGATGTGAAAAGAGGCACCTGCTGTAGCTCTTCCACAAATTTTTCATGGTAGTTGTTGCTTCCTCTGCGTGATTTACTAAGATTAGAGACAGTGTCCCTCCCAATCACCTCTATGGTGTAAAGGTCGTTGAATATGCTGGCCAGTAGATGAGAAATGTCCTGTACACACAAGACAGATTTGTTTAATGATAGTTCACCCAAAAATGAAAATTACATAATTCCTAAAACATTTCCTATTACATAACATCTCATTTTGGGTTCAACGGACAGTTTGAGACAACCTGAGTGTGAGTAAATGATGACACACTTGTGCCAGCGTGATAAATGATCATGTACTGTTCAAATAACCATCAGTTGCAGTGTTCAGCAGTCATTCTCTTACCTGAGTTGTATTTGATGCTGGTTTGTGTCGGTTCATGGAGGGTTCAGAGCTCTTTAGGGCTTTTGGTTCCGTTTCATCCGCCATTGTTTTGACAAACGTAACGTTAATTTAAACGTAATTTTATATTTTAAGTACCGGGTCGTGTGGTGCGTAGCGAAGGAGGTTAATGGTGATATTTTATAGAAACGTGCCATAGATGCTCATATGTCTCAATATAAAACGCGAAGGCAGAAATAATAAATATACACTAAATGGCACCATGGAGAAGTTCCCTTTACTACATTGACCGCCACGTTTGTTTAGGGCGTCACCATAGTAACAGAGCGAGGCTCCCAGAGGAGCCTCCTAAAAACTCCGTAACCAAAGCGATTTCTTAAATTATCAAACAAACATTTAAAACGGCAAATAAAACATTTGGACATTTAAACCACAAAATGTATACTACTTTTTTTGGGGTCAAGAATTTTTTCATTTAATTTATTTAAATAAATATTTTTTAAAATGTATTAAAATAAAAACAGTTATTTAAAATTATAATAATTTAAATACTATATATAATATTGATACATTAACTATATATATATATATAGATACCTAATGGTAAGTGGTGGTAGCGGTAGTGGTAGTTAGTACTGATGGTATACATATGCAACATAGCCAAAAAATTAATGACGTGACATCTTACCCAATCCAAAAATAACATGCACACCTCTACATACCTGAAGATCAGGTATGGCTTGGCAGTTTTAAAGGGTGTGCTAAAAGTTGCCAGGCAGGATATTTTCAAAATCCCCATCATCATAAAGCAAAGAGACTATATGAGCTGTATGCTATTGGACTTTGCTTCACACCCTACTTTGCTCTACGACAAAATTAGACTTGTTCGATTATTGTGAAGATAGATTGGAAGTGTTCTGATTTTGTCCCATCTGGCCCCGGATGCATCACAGTCAATAAATCACTGATATGTAACTTTTAATACTAAACAAATAAATAGCCTTTCATTTATGCAAAGTCCCGTATTCAGATAAATCCATCCAGAAGTGGAACATAAAAACAAAACAAGGAAACAAGCTGTAGCATGAAGTCTCACAGACCCCACAGATGTTATTTAATCACTTGCATTGAAATGAAGACGTTATTTTCTTAACATGGTTCAATCTGAAAACACTGAACGTAAATCAATGACTACTGACTTTTATTTCCTTACACCTAAATGATAAGATAATGTTGTGCTTATGAAACACATCTAGGTGCAGGGTCAGATTAAGAATGCAACTGTAGCCAGCACTTAGGTTTTATTCACTTTCAGTCTTTGAGCAGCACTCTCAAGAGTGGAATTACAGGACAAGAGTGGATTTCTGAAGAAATGAATCAAAACCATCTGTAGCCGGACAAGAGCTCCTTCTGGAAATCACCAAGAAAGCAGACACATTTCGGAATAAGGCTACACTTCAGTCGTTCATAATGGGTGGAAACAAATGAAACTTTTCAGGGCATCATTGAGAGAGACTTGAAAGACCGGTGTTATTGTTGTTGTTGTGGGTGTTGGCGAATTCTCTATACTGCACTAGTAATAGGCGGGTTCCACACACACAACAGCGCATTGAACTTTCCTGTCAGTGGATGGTTTAGGACACGGGCTGTACTCATCCCAGTCAGTATCTGGGCGGCTCTGAGTGGCTTTGGGACGCGAAAGGTCTTTTTCCAACTGGAATATACAACGACTGAAAGCAAACGCTAAATAAAACAACAGAAAGAATCATGGAAGCCAATGGAAATGCCGGCAGATTCGGTAAGTTTTACAGTGATGCCATGATTATTCCGCGCGAGAAGTGAATACATTTTATTTGAAGAGTCAACAAGCTATTCATAATGCCTATATGAACACCATAATGTGACCATTTGAATGTTACAATACCACAAACTTTATATAAAGCTATTTGCTCTGAAACACAATTTGTAAGATATTTTACCTTGTTTTTTGCTTTCGCGAGGTTCTTTTCACAGTCGTGCGACGTGTAATGACCATCTTGTTTATTGTTGCACACTCAGAACTGCTATTAAATGTAGAGGTGCCTCATATTTACTGGCTTCATAGAACATTTTCCATCACTTCAGGAGTTTGCTGAATTGTTCTACATATAGGAACTTTAATACACAGCTTTAAAAACAGATGCATGAGTCCACAATAAAACTGTCATTTATGAGCATTGCAGCTTACAAACAAATAGGCTACACACTACTGAGCTAATGTAGCTTAAAAATATTCTTTTCGTGCACCTTCTCTTGCACCAACACACGTTCAGCAAGACGTTAACTAATGTCACGCGATGATTCGACCAAAAGAAGGCGCCCAATGCCAAATTACGTTTGAGCTAGTGATTCATCAAAGTGACTCGGTTCACTAAAATATTCATTTAGATTCGCTCACTGATTTGTTCAAATCACATGTAGTTTCCAAAGAAATGTTATGTTTATGAATTTAATAAACTATAAGAGTACAGGCATAACTAAAAACGAATAACTCTTTATCACCGTTCACTCTTTGTTAAAGAGTTTAACTCACAAGCTGAACTGAATTGAAAGACCACTTCAGTTGGTAAGCAGAAGCAGATGTAGATATCCAGTTTATTTAGTTTGTCTCATTTAATACCGCTACGAGTCTTGATTCGTTCAGTGAAGGGGGCGGTTCGTTCAGCAGGTCCAGCCAATGAAATGCTCCATCACAACCCGCCTGGAATGCTATTGGTTCGCGTTTTTCAGCTATCCTGCGCTTTAAACAGGAGAAACTTCAGCAAACTAAATAGCTAGGAGTCAAACCAGACCGACTCGTCCATTTAAAGGATTCGTTCAAAACGTTCAAAGATTCTTCCATAAGCGAAATGCCTCAAAGGAGAAGCCACGTTTGTAGGCAACAGGCAAAATGTAAAGGTTACACGGAAACCTCTATCAGGAGGACGTAAAATGGTTTTGTGTTTAAGCAGGCCAAGAAAGTGGTACCAACAAACAAAAATATTACGTTACACATGTTGTTATTACAGCATTATATATTTAAATACCATATGAATATATGAAAACCTGAGATACTCAGAGCAAGTGAATCATAAAAACACAATAGGATGATTTTTGCAGGTTTAGAACCCGCCCATGGAAAGAGACTCGCAAACGTCATGGTTTTTTCGCCTCATGTTATTTTTCTAGACAAACTAACGTTAAGCCAATTACAGTCGATCCCGTTGAGGAATTTCTGCCATGTCTTGTGTGTGTAGTCTTCGCAAAAGGACGAAATCCCAGGAGTTAGTTTATCAAGAGCAGTGCAAGGTCGTGGCACTAGAGAATGGGACACGCATAGGTGGGTGTTGCATTTGTGTCGGGCGGTCGTGCATTAAATAGTCCTCCTTGGACTAAACTGCATGAAAGTTGTTTAGTCACAGAAAGTGAAGTTTCCACCAAAACCGCAGTTATAGTTTTTATTACTATTACTGTAAAACCATAAAAATGGGGTCTCGTTTAAACTGCAAAAAGTAAGAGAAGAGCTCGTACCCAACTGTAAATGCTGTAAACAATGTAAACATTTAAGTGACTGTGCAAGGTTTTATAAAACAACATTAACCACATATACAGAATATGAAATAGCATGAAGTTTGGTTTATGGAACGTGCACGCTGATTATTAGATTAATACTGTAAATGTGTTAACCAATCTCTGCTACATCTTGCACAAGTCAGTGCGAATCAGACTTTTTGTTTGCTGTAAGAAGTTGCACTCTAAATATAAAGGATTAAAATGATTTAAACATTAAGAACATTTACTATATACCATGATGAAATGCAGTGGATGTTTATATGCATGTCACAAACATCCATGACTGTTTATTTCATAAAAGTGTATGATACACTTTTTTAATGTTTGGGATGAGGAATGAGTCAAGGGGATTTTCCTGTTCAGCTTTTTGATGTTTTGCTGTATGTTAAATGACATTCCAGCCAAACACAGCAGAGAATATCTGTTTTATGTTTTTTTAACTGAAAAAAGGAGAGTAGGATTACAAAACTTTTCCAAGGAAAGAATGAATGGTTTTGACGGTTGACTTATCACGGTTTAATCGCTGGCTACCTTCCAGTGATGAAAAATCAAGGTTATCTGGTTATAAATAAAGACTTCTCATTCACATTTCTGTCTTTCCTGAAGAAAATAGTGGCACTCAGGGCTTCTTAGATGGAAATTCCAGTTAAATGGAAAAATTTTATGACAGTAGCATCAAAACACATGAAATAGCATTATGATCGTCGTTTATTTTCCCACTTTGTTGCAGTGTCCTGAAACTGAATGGATTTAAATACTTCAGTTGCTGTTTACATATAATAATCAAAATAAAGTGCTTTCATGCAAATTTTAGATCCAGAAAAAAAATACAACATGTAGCGCAGATTTTAAGCATTCTGTTGATAATGCCATATAAACATTTGAATCTGACCACATTCACTGTAAGACTCAATAATATCTAATGTACACATGTAATACTATTATACAGTGATGTCTAGTTATTGGAAGACGAATGGGCATAAAATGGCAAAATGATGGTTGCTAAGTAGTATTTTGGGGCACAAAGTGGATGGGGGCTATAAAGCTCCAAAATGACAAAAAAAAAGCACCATAAAAGCTTATTAATAATGGTACAACTTGTGTGCTATATTACAAGTCTTTTAAAGTCATATGTTAGCTTTGTCTGAGGATCAGACCAAAAAGTTTGTATTTGCTTTGCTTTGAAAATCTTTCTTGACAGCTGTGGTCACCATTCACTTTTATTGTACAGGAAAGGGCAGTGTGCACATTATGCTTAAAATAACCTTTTTGTGTTCAATGGACAAATGAAATTTCATTCAAGCTAGAAAGATAAGAAAAAGTCTTTTTTTTAGTTACACACATGCTGAGTTGCATAACATCTTAGTCAGCTGTCTTTGACATGACTCACAAACTTCTAGGCGTACTGATTTTGAAACTAAATACTGCACTTGTAAAATGAAAAAAATCATCAGAAATTCATCAGATTGCAGAAATTATGATACATGTACAACCAGAAAATTCAGAATTTGCTGCCATATTGAATTGATACAGTTTACCGATAATCTGTGCATGATAGTCAACTTTGTGTTTTACCAAGGGTCAAAAAGTTGCCCTGTGTATCATCAACTTAAGACCTTTGTTCATCTTCAGAACACAAATTAAGATATTTTTGATGAAATCCGAGAGCTTTCTGATCCTGCAGTTGAACCACTGATGTCACATGGACTATTTTAACAATGACCTTACTACCTTTCTGGGCCTTGAATGTGTTAGTTCCATTAGCCGCGTTTCCACTGTCAGGCCAAAAGCGGGCGTGCTAGTGGGTGCCAGGGCCAGTCGCGTTTCCACTGTCACTTCCGGGGCTTGATCGTGCCTCGTCAGTGCTTCCTCGGGGCTAATGGTCAGGGTTTTTTGGCCTGACGAAAACCTTGGGCCAAAGCGAGCCAACTGGGGTTAGGGAAGTGGTTATGAACTAAGGCGGAGTATCTTTGCGTCTGGAGAAAGTCAGCGTCGCGGATCATTTCGTAAAGTTAGCAGCTATAACACCAAGACTTTTAAAATAATTTTAGCTCAAAACTCACTTTCAGACAGCAGCGAGTGTTTGAAATAACTGTGATCCGATGTGGATTATGATCACCATACACCATCTAATGGATAGATGCAAAAAACTATGCATGCTAGCCATTAATGTTACCATAGTAAACATGGTAAATACGACCGCTTGAAGAAATCAGACATCGTGGAAAGGGCGGGTTTTAGTGAAGCACAGCGGAGCTTCTGACCTGACGGTGGAAATGCATCGTGATTTTGAGTTCAGTGCTACAGGTCCTAGGCTATTAGCCCCGCCCAGCCCATTTAAAGCACTGGCTCACACTGGCCCGACAGTGGAAAAGCGGCTATTGTTGTCTGTGGAGGGTCAGAAAGCTCTCAGATTTCATTAAAAAAATCTTAATTTGTGTTCCGAAGATGAACAAAGGTCTTAAGGTGATGATAGTAATTAATGACAGAATTTTCATTTTTGGGTGAACTATCCCTTTAAAATATTTCACTATAATATACTCAATAATTTACTAATGCCCAGGTTTGTTTTGGACAGCCTTTAAAAATTTGAATTACATTTTTTCCCCCTGTTTGCTGCCTTTAAATTGTTACTGAGGTGAATGGGAATGCTTTCGAATAGCTTTATCCAGGTATTGCAGATCTCTCTCTGGCTTTTATTCCAGCAGTGGCACAGCTGAAATCCACTTTGCAAATCATGCCTGGCCCTGTTTCTATAATTTCTTGGAAGAACATAGCAATTAGAAGTCAGAAGAGTATTTGAACTTGGTGACGTCTACATTTTCATTCTGAATACCTCTGGAGTATGATTTGAATTAGATAAAAAGTCTGCTGCACCTTTTCCTAAATGTTAAATACCTCACCCTTTTCAAAAATGCTGTGCTGTAACACTAGTATCAGTCATCAAAATTAAACCTTAACACAGAGTTTTCCGAGTAAACACAAGCAACCATCCCAGCACAGAAAATGTTTTCAGCCCCGTTTCAAAAGCCTTTCTGAAATCAGCTCAACTTTTTCACCATTTATCCGCCTTCTGCTCGAGTGCAGCCAGAGCCTCATAAACAGCCTCTGTGGCAACAGCTCGTGAAAAAATGCCTGCAATGTTGTGGTTGTGCCCACACCCTTGGGTCAGAGAAGCTGGAGATATTCATAATTCAACTGTTGGGCCAATTAAGCCCACCACGACAGAGTTCAACCAGGTTGCGCATTTATCTCTCTGATATCAGCACTATGATAGCTGGAGGACAATAGCTTTGCATCTCATCGGGATGTTTCAGGCGTTAACCGCAATATTTTATCGTTCCAAATTTAGCCACTCTTGAAAAGGAAGTGAAAGCATTTCATGGAATGACAGATCTTTTGTTGCAACATTGACATGAATTGATTACAAACACCACCCATGCACATGCATTTTTCCATATTGCAGTGATATTGTGGTTATCTTTGTCTTGTTTTATAGATGCAATAATCCTTGCATAATTGTTTGAAAATCGATCTTAAAAATTACAACATGGATCATATGGCTATATTTGGAAGGTGAACTCAGTATATTGAGAGAACTGGGTATATTATTCATATATATGCTGATTTGTTTAAATGCTGAAAACAGTTGTGCTGCTTCATAAAACTGACTTTTTGCAGGATTCTTTGTATATCTTCTTTGGATATTTGTATGTGTATGCAGAATCACACAACAGTAAAGACTATTTCAAAGCCATAACTCAAAAAACAAGTATAATGTTCTGCCTATGGATATCTTTTTGTATTTAATTAGTTTTTTTTTTTTTTTTATGTTAAAAACATGTGAAGCAAACAATATACAACTCTATATTTTCACACAAGAATCTCTGTGAGTGATGCAAATGATTTTATTGCTAATCTTTACTTTATCAGCATTGTGGGTTTGTGCTTTCAGCAAGAAAAGATAACCACAACATCTTTGCAATATGGAAAAATGCAGTGTGGGTGGATGTATGTGGTCAATACGTGTCAGTGTTATCCTTCAGACTGTGAGTACTATTTATGATACTTTAATAAAGAGTCAAAAATCAATACAATACTTTATAAACTGAATATAATAAGGCATAATGATATACTGTATAGTGTTTATATTGTTCAAACCTAAAAACTAGAAACTAGTTACTGAAAGGGAATGATTCTAGGAATTTAGCAACAATTGGAATGGTTAAACATAATTTATTTTCATTAAAGTAAAAACTCAATGATTTGGTTTTTATAGTGTGCAGATATACAGCATAAAAGAGTAACAAAGAAAATCTTGGTGCATTTACAGTAACCTTTACCATACTTATAACTCACCCAGCAGGGTTTGAGCTTGAGCAAAGCCTTGTAAATTCTGTAAGTTCATTTCTGCTTTTGTCTGGAGAGAGGTGTGTCAGGGCATTAGAATTAATGAAACCATGGCCTTGACCTTTACGTGACTCAGTATTGACCCCAGGTATATAAAAATATATATTTTTGACTTTGGTTCTATATTTAGACTTCCAAAGTTCTCATAAATTGAGATACTTTTGACGGTGGACTTTGAACATTTTATGACCTTTGTGAAATCCATTCACGCTGATGCATGAACTTGACATTTTCTTGACCTTTAGGTCTGGAGGGAGACCCGGACCTGCAGTTTTTGCTGAAAGGTGGAGACCTACTAAAGGTGAAGTCCAGGTCATGGAGAAAGACCCGCTACTTTCGGCTGAATGAAGACTGCAAGACTGTGTGGCAACAGACCAGCAAGAGTTTCAAGAGCGACTCCAGCTGTAAGTGTCTCTGCTGTCTCTTTATTCAGTGTCTGTTTGAGAGAGATGAGGAGAAGAGGATTTGGTCATATCATGAAGGATCAGATTTTACTTGAAATAACAGATTTTGGTATAATAAGCAAAACACTGTAAATTTGTGAATACAACGAAGCTGCCAAAACAACTCGTTTTGTATTGGCTAAACAACACATGAATAAACACATGAATGTTCAGGGTTACAAAACGATGATGCCATAAATAGATACAACTAAAATCATTTTTGTGTGTAAAATTAAATATTTAATGAAATAAAGCTTAAAATAAAAAAAAGAAAAGAAAAATATTTTATATAATACACTACCATTCAAAAGTTTGATGTCAGTAAGATTTTATTTAGGAAGAAATTCATTTTATTCAGTAGCTCGGTAATCAAAAATCTGTTAATCTGATGGAAATGACAGTAAATACATTTACAGTACAATGTTACAAAAAAATGATATTTTAAATAAATGCTGTTCATCAAAGAATCCTGTAGAAAAATGAATCAAAAATATTAAGCAGCACAAATGTTTTCAACATTTATTGAGCACAAAATCAGCATATTAGAATGATTTCTGAAGGATCATGTGACACTGAAGACTGGAGTAATGCTGAAAATTCAGCTTTGCTATCAGAAATATAAATTATGATTTAAAATATTTTAAAATAGAAAACAGTATTTCTATTCTTACTGTATTTTGATCATACACACAATGTGTGTGTTTGTGTGTGTATGTATATGCAATTATCATATATTTTAATACAAATACCTTATAAAAACATGTTGTTTCTTGATACGCTGTATCGAATAACCTTGTATAATTTCCTTTCGATAAATGATCTCATGCTGACATCAGCAAGCCTCTCATCAAATGGCTTTCCTGTTTTAGTCTGGAGCTGTAAACAAATGTGACCCTGTCTGTGAAATCCAGGCTAAAGTCTCAAAACCTAATTAAGAGATAACAAGCATCAAAGTTTGATTTCAACCATTAATTTTACAATCTTTGACATGGCCTTACTCAGTCGGTGTTAAAGATATCAAGGTTACATTTTCACAGAATTTTCTTTACCTTAAGAAGGTAAGATGATTTTATGCAGAAGACTGTAAATCACACACAAAAAAAAAAGACTTTAGCTGGGTTTTCACAGTCAGGGTCACAAACAGTTAGACCTGTCCTTGACTTTCCTCCACAAACATTTTTACCACCTGCAAGGCCAGAAAAGGCTTTGAGTTGAGCGGAAAGGAAACATCTCTGACAAAATGACCAGAGAGGAGGGGAATGAAATTTTGTGGTGATATAAAATCTTTTTCCCACATGTTGTCCAGAGGCCTCTGCTCCTCTTAGCTTCCGGCCTGGTTCCTCCTGGCCAAAGGCCTCTGATCAGACCTCTTTATCTGCTGTCTGCCAGACTGTGGCTGCCTCCTCTTTGTCCTGCATGTGTGTGATTAAGGAAACCAGGACCAAACGAAATCAAAGGATTCTAGTGAAAACACCAGATATCAGCAGGGAAACCCTCTGGTCCTGTTCACATGATATTTTCACCCATTAGTTGGGTGTTTTGACAGCCTTTTAACTCCCATTGGCCTGGAATGATGATTAGATGGATTGCACATGTAGTCGAAGCATTTTGGCCTCTTTTTATGTTCTCAAAACAATGACATAAATGGTGGAAAATGTACCTCCAAAACAAGTAGGATCTTTCTAAGTCTTGAAAAGTTAAAGGTTGATTCAGAGATTTGCCATTTGCCATTTGCCATTAAATCTATAAAATATTGGCTAGTTAAATGCGAGAAGACAAGGGGATCATGTTTTTATGCACAGGAAGTGAGATTTTATTATCTTATAGTGATGGTGCCAAGTTTATCTCAAGTTAAATGGACTTGAAAGGGTGGGAAACAAACTGAGGAAACATAACAGATTGTTTTTATCAAACACTAGTGCTGATACAGTAAAACTGTCCAGAAATGGGACAATGACCATGTTTGTCTTTTAAACCCTGTTGGGCAGAGACAGTTTGAATAAAACATCAACCTCAGTCCTGTGTGATGCCCCGTTTCATAGTTTGACGCTATTATCTGTACAACAATGAACAGATTTTGACCCTGTTTAGGTTGTTTGTCATGGGTTTATTATTCCTGCCTCCAGCATAACACAATGAAAGGTCACATGGTCAACATCCCACTACTGTAACATACAACAGAGGTCATATGAGGCTAAATCAGAGCCTTGATATGTGTTTAAAAGCTCTTGCTAGCACACCACAGCTGCTATTTTTATTTTACACTAAGTATTGAACTTTACTTCCTACAATAGTTCTTCCGTGACATCAATTATATCTCAAACAGGGCGGCTCGGAGGATCTGAGAAAAAGCACCTCACAGGATGTGGTTTAAAAACCAGACGTATTTTTGAAATGAACAATCAGTTTTAAAGGTGAAGTGTGTAATCTTGGCATCATCACTACATTAAATCTGCACCATTAAATTAAAAAAGATCAACCCACTTCACCTTAAAAAGGTGTTGGTGCAGTTATGAACCTAAAAGTCACTGTTTTCATCTTGAAATAGTATTTCAGACACTGTATTTTATATAATACATTCAATGTAACAATAATTATCTGACAAAATTTGGCCAAGCACAATGTTTCCTTTCTGTCAGCTTGTTTGAGTGGAATCTGAAGGATGCTAGACTTGCTTTTGACACTGCTTTCTTTCACCAGTTCCCTTTAGATTGGGTGTTATCCAAATAGTTCTCCTACAGTCCCCATATTTGCCTTTGTGATCGTGTGCCACGTCTAAAACAGCAAATTTTCTCCAGCTGTGCTTTTTTGACATTTTCCACAAATACTGTACAAATAAGGGTGTGGGGGCGTTGCTAGACCTAAAGCTCTACTGGGGCACAGGCCCCTGTTACTTTTTCTTTCACTTTTTTCTTGAAAGCCTGCTGCATGCAAGAAGTGTGCAACACAATGCACTGTACAAACTTCCGTTGCAACCACTATTCTTACACAATACTGAGAAAGGTAAACATGTATGTATTTAAAAATATTTAAGGGTCTTTAACATGCTTAACATGAACATTTACATTGTTTAAGGCATAAATGACATGCACTGTATGGCAACTTTTTATGCAATGTCCTAAACTAGAGCTAGTGAATTAAATAATTAATTTCATATCTGAAATTACAGAATACATAAATGTTTTTCTCAGCAACAATGCAATTCTACAGACTTGACAGGTTTTCCTGAGACTTTTTATTCTAATGTCTGAGACCTGTCAGGCTGGGGATGTAGTTTGTTTATCAAGTCTTACCTCGAGGTAAATTAATTTACAGTTTTTCTCGATTGCTTAAACACATTTCTTGAAACTATGCCTCGTATTCTCAAAACAGTAAACACGAATCCATAACTTCTAACTCAATTCCCCAAACTTCCTATATTCAGGTCAAAATGAAGCTCTCCACTCAAAACAACTCAATCTTGCTGAAAAACCAAACTTTGCTCTCAGACATGACACACAAACAGTCAAAAACACACACACTACAACACAGTTTTACACACTGATGAGATAAATTCAAAACAATACTACAAAAACCGGTAATAAGTGTTGCTTGTGGTACTCCCCAAATGTTTTATTCCTCAATTTAATGTACTGTAGAGTACAGTACAATACAGCAAACAACAAAAATAATTATTCTGCCCCAGCATCCCGTCTTTGGTCTGGGACAGGCCAAAGAACCTCTTCAACATCACAGGCTATACTGGCCCTGGCAAGGCAACGGGGGTAAAATCATCTTGCATGCCTGATGTCCTTGTGTCATTGTTCACAAACAAGATAGGCAAAATGCTTAGTCATGTTGTCAATATAACAGTGCACTCTGTTAGTATTACCTGATGTAAACTATGGCAACAGTTTGGATGACAGTTACTGTACTGAAATGCAGAAGGCTGCACTTCTTATGTATGCCATATATCCATTTCAAAAGTACAAATGTACACATTACTGTTTGTTTGATATTGATTGAAAAAGACTGGATATGATTCAAAGTTGCACTTTTACTAGTGGTCTGACCAAAAAAAAAAAAAAAACATTACAACGTCATTGTGAAATAGAAAAGAAAAAGAAAGATGTGCACAAAGGCGAAAATAAAAATGAGAAAGTCCACTATCAGAATTTGTAACTCTTGTGTTGTCCTCTGTCTATACAGTATATGCTTTCCAATTGAAGGTTGATGAGATGCACCTTTGAGCTATTTCAGAGAACTGGTCTGTCATTGGTTGATCTATATTCTCTTCATTAGTGAAAGTCAAGATTCACTTGAACAATTCATGCCAAATTTATTACAGTAAAAGTCTAATAGAAATGTGTAGAAAATATGCTTGACAGTTTATGACAACTAGATCAACCATTTTGCATTTACCATAATGATTTATATGATAAACTAATGACTTGAGGTTTTGAGGGGTAAGACTATAGCACAGAGAACTATACATTTTGAGCAACATGACAATAGCAACTGATAATGTAGGAAACCACAGACAAATGTACATAATCAGTTACATGAATGTACCAAAGCAATCACAACCTGTTCAAAAGAATGAGAAAATTTTTATGATGAGCACAAGTGACTAGATGATGTGGAGGTTAAACAAGTAGTTTTGAGAAGTTCATTTCTGATCTGAGAAATGCACCAAAGCTACTGAGAAAAACTATAAGCTGACTTTGGCCCTTTATCCATCGAAGTTTCTGATTGGTGTGTGATAAATTTTGACTCCTAGTGTTTCCACTTGGGTAATTGTGTGCTAACTGAGCTCAAACTGTGTTGACTTGAGTGAACAATATTGAATGCTAGTGCTTTCTAAATGACCACATGGTGTAAGCACTGAGAAATATAGGGATTTGTGTGTAGAGTTTTGCAGTAACAGTTCACCAAATTTGACTCATGTGTCAAAGCAGGGAATAGTGTTTATAGTTTACGGAAATGGGTGTATTTTTTGAAAAACGGCGTTATGGTTTTGAAATTTTAGTTCAAAAGCCTGGTTATAGTGTTTTAGCAATCGAGAAAAACTGTAATATACTTTAACATCAAAATTATGATTTTAGCAGTACAGTCGGTCAAGACAGACATTTGCTGTTTTTAAAACCATCTACTTTTCATGTTAGACTTGTTTTATAATACCTAATAGATCTAAAAAAAAAACAATTGTGGCTTTGCTGTTTTTGTCACGTGTCTTGAAGTGTACCGTATTCATGGAAAGTGGCTTCTGTTGTGTTTGCTCTGTTCCAGTAGGCTGAGTACACAAAACCCAACCCTGATCTGATTCTTCACAGAAAGCCATCTATTGTCTAATTGTTTTATTTAGGATCATGAATTCATTGCAAGAGAGATTTCCAAAAATCTCACTTGTGTCTCACTTCCAGTTAGAACAGTTTATCAATCTATTTGCACACAGAACGGTCAATTAAAGCTCTAAACCTGACCCAGTTCTGTTAACACGTTTCCGATGAACACTGTGGTAACAGCAGAGACAGACAGCCCTGTGTGTATACATCTGAACTATATGATACATTCCTCAGTTTAGTATTATAGCACAATACATATGACCTGTCCTATTTAATGTTGTGTTTGTTTAACAATGGGATTAAAGGCTAGATTGATTGTAATGTACAGCTGTGTTTGCCAAACACGTTCAATAATCGTCAAGTAGGGTGACACCACTGAGGTTATCACCTTCTTATCACTGTCTGATGTGATGCCTGCGTTGAGTTGTATTTCATACAGCAGTGCTTTGCCAAGATTCTTTGATTGAGAAATCAAGATTATTCAAGTATCTTGCATGTTAAAGTTAAAGCTGAATCAGTCAAGGATTTTGATTTGAAATTTGATCAGGTGTGACAGGAATTTACTGAATTAAAATAAATGTACTAATTTAACACAGTTGCAGAACTGTGCCATGACGTTATGAAATCAAAATTAGACTTAAATTAATTAGTAAATTAAATTAATATATTTCACAGTGGAAATAAGTGTTTCTCCATGAAAAATCTATAAAATTAATTAAATTGATTAAATATCAGTTATCAAATTTAATGAAAATTTTATAAATTAAATACAGATTTTTACAAGGGGAATTAAAAAAATATTAATGATAATTAAAAAATGATAATTGATATCACCTGAAAATACCTTTTCTGTATGGGTAATTCAACTATAAAAAAATGAAACAATTAAAAATTGTACAGCAGCTATATACAGTTTAACTCCCTACCATTTAATTCCATTCTATTTCATTAAATTTAAATGAAAAAAATGTGAAATCACTGCGCTCAACCAACACTTCGGGTCAGTAAATCACTTTGGGACAGATCAGTAAAAATCGTAATGGCTTCAAATGAAAAAGCAGGATCTGCACTCACTTGTATACTTCTTAATGATTTTTTAGATTTTTTATTATTCAAAAAGCACAAATAGATCATATCCATAAATCCATTTGTGCTTCTTGTATAATAAAATAATCCAAAAATTATTAAGAAGCATACAAGTGAGTGCGGATTCTGCTTTATTTAATTAAATTTAAATTGGAATTACAATTCTGTTTCATGTTTGCTCAATTTAAATTTCAGATTCATTACTGAATTGCGTGCAACCCTCTTAGAGATAACATATTGAACCCTAAAATCTTTAAAAAGGATGGACCCTCTTGCACTTCTGTGTCTTTTAGTGGTTTGGAAGATTTTAGATGTCAAAATATACTCTTTAAATAATGCACCACTGCATGTACAGACCTGCGTATCAAATAACCTTAGAAATAATGTGTCTCTTTGACTTCAGGCTGTTGTTTTGTTGTAAATCACTGTTCAGATGTTTCTCTCTTGTTTCTCTCGCTAACAGATTTCTTGTGAAAGGCAGTTGTATTCACAAAAGGTTCAAAATGCAGTCAGTTGAAACTCTAAAATGAGTAATAATGAAAAATCTCTTGCCTCTTTTACAGTCAGTCTCGAGGACATCGATTCGGTGCGGTATGGCCGTCAGACCGAAGGGCTGCAGAAGTACGCTGACTCCTCGGCAGATGACCGCTGCTTCTCCATTGTCTTCAAAGGTCGACGAAAGAACCTGGACTTGATCGCCTCATCCAAAGAGGAGGCCAAGCGGTGGGTCAGCGGTCTGGAGAAGGTCATCACTGGCATGTACAGCCTCAACCGACAGCAGAACAGCGAACAGTATCCTCAACAGCCTGCTCTCTGAACACATTTCTCAGCACTGTTGTAATTAAAGGAGAACATTGATTTAACATATTTAGGTTACACATCATTTCAAAGTGACATGTATTTAATATAAGGTTAAGGTTAGGGTTAGGTTTTGGATTAAGGATGGTTGCTTATAGTTGATAATGTAATTTTATACATAATTCACTGCTATTCTCATAAGTACATGTAATATGTGTGACTGTCACCTTATAGTGTTACTCAAATATATACTTTTTTGCACTAAAAGTACTATGTGTAAAATGTGAAATAAGCATTGATATAAACCTTTTTTTATAAGTAGAGAAGATCTAGCTAGAAAACTGAAATATTCAGTCCTTACATCAGTCAAAAAGCTGGATCTATAATTGCATGCGCAAGGCAGACAAGAATGCAGACAACAAAATGTCCTTGAAGGAGTTGAAGCATTTCCTACGTCAGATCAATATTGAGGTGGATGACAGATACGCTGAGATGCTTTTCAGGGTGAGAGGCAAATCATAAATCTATTGTTTTAACATTTTAACTTGTGTGAGAAGCTTATAATATTTTTATTTTTGTTTAAATCACTGCTGTTCAGGATTATGTATGAGTCGACAAGGTATCTACACAATACCATGTTTAAATTGCTTTAGAGCTCGCTGAAATGTTCAAAGAAAGTTGTTGTTGGTATCTCCTGTTTTATTTTTTGCTATTTAATATTGCAGAAATGTGACACATCAAACTCAAGCACTCTGGAGGGATCTGAGATTAAACACTTCTACGATTTACTGACTCACCGTGAGGAAATTGATGTGATCTATGGGAAGTACGCTAATACTAATAGACAGATGAGCTCCAACGACCTGTTGAACTTTCTCCAAATTGAGCAGAGGGAGCCAGTGTCTTTGGAGTATGCAAAGAAGCTTATTGAAAAATATGAGGTGGATGAGACAGGTAAGCACACTTAAATTACCAGAAGAATACATCAGATAAATGTTACTTTTAAAGATATTAATAGCTGCATTAATAGGATGCATTAAACTGAACAAAAGTGATAGTAAAGACATTTATGCTATTTTTAAAACTTTCTATTTATCAAAGCATCATGGTTTCCACAAAAATATTAAGCAGAACAGCCATTTTAAATATTAATAAATGTTTTTTGAGCTGCAAATCAGCATATTAGAATGATTTCTGAAGGATCATGTGACACTGAAGGCTGGAGTAATGATGCTGAAAATTCAGCTTTGCCATTACAAGAATAAACTACATTTTAAAATGGAGTAAAATAATTTTAAAAACTGTTATTTTGGAATATTTCACATATAATGTGGATAACAGAAGATAAACATTATATAACACACTATAAATAAACAATAATGAAACAAACTGAATTACCCAATCAAAATAGCAGGTGTATCATGTAACAAAATATAAGTAACATGTATTTTTACAATTCATTTTAGTGTAATACAGTGTTTTTACATTTACCCAGCCAAACAGAACAAGTACATGAGCAAAGATGGTTTCCTGATGTACCTGAACCATGAAGAAGGCTCCATCTTTAACCCGGCCCACAAACCTATATACCAAGACATGCATCAGCCGCTCAATCATTACTTCATTTCCTCTTCCCACAACACCTATCTGATGGAGGACCAGCTGAAGGGGCCTAGTAGCACAGAAGCCTATATCAAGTACGAGCACGTCTGCTTTCACTAGAAGTCTCAACAGCTATGCATTAACACATTGAGCATGCATCCATAAGCAATGTGAGAAAATGATCGTTGTCTTTTAGAGCGCTGATGAAGAGCTGTCGCTGTGTGGAGCTGGATTGCTGGGACGGTGCAAACGGAGAGCCGGTCATTTACCACGGCCATACGCTCACATCCAAAGTGTTCTTCAAAGATGTTATCAAGGCCATCAAAGAATATGCTTTCAAAGTGAGTGAAAAAAGGTGGTTAACTAATAATACCCACCACTTTTCAAGGTGTGAGTTTTCTATCTATGCAACTTACTTCAAGTGTTTATCATCACGCAAAAATTAGAATGTACAAGCTTGTGTATCATTAACACACAGGACAAATGGGTAACTAATGCATTGCAGATGCAGAAAGAAGTAAATGGGGCAGTCGTGGCCTAATGGATAGAGACTCGGACTTGTAACCTGAAGGTCGCAGGTTCGAGTCTCAGGTCCGGCAGGAATTGTCGGTGGGGGGAGTGAATATCCAGCGCTCTCTCCACCCTCAATACCACAACTGAGGCGCCGCAGCATTGGCTGCCCACTGCTGTGTGTGTGTTGTTCACTACTCACTGCTGTGTGTGTGTGTGTGTCCACTTGGATGGGTTAAATGCAGAGCACAAATTCTGAGTATGGTTCACCATACTTGGCCACATGTCACGTCCTTTCCTTTTCCTTCCTAAATTATGTTTTTGTGTGTTGTTCTTTAAAATAAAGTTAGCTTTAGCTGCATGTCACATTATTTATTACTTAACAGAGCATAGAGATGTTTCACACCAGAACCCATTCAGTATGCTTCAGTTTTTCCCAATAAAACCACAAATTCTCCACAGATGCACTTATCCAAGTATCTTGAATGAATCCCAAACTCCCATTACTTAATCAAGAAAATAATACATTATTTAATTGAGAAAATATCACAAAACAATGAATGAAGGCCATTATCATAAAGAATGACGAGTCTGATCAAACCCTTGCATTTTGATATTACTGGCTGATTTGAGAAACGAAACGAACAAAACTCCTAGTACCTAGTTTTCCAAAAGAAAAGTAGGTTTGTATGTGTCCTATAGTTCAATAAGCTTTAAAGGTTGACAGACAATTCAGTCGGCTATTTTTGGGCTACAAGTCATTTATCTGTCATAAGGTCAACTGGATGTTGTGATGACTGATAATAGCAACTTTGTGGGTTATGAAAACCTTGTGTTTTTTGCTACACTAGACCTCACAGTATCCAGTGATCCTGTCTTTGGAGAACCATTGCTCCATAGAGCAGCAGAAGATCATGGCCCGTCACTTAACCTCCATCCTGGGCAGCGCTTTGCTCACTCAACCCCTGGGGCATCAAATGCCCAACACTTTTCCAGGACCTGAGGTAAGACCGCTAAAAATAACATACTTGGATGTTGCTGCACCACTGCACTGTAAAAATATCTTTTTTTTTTTGTTTTTCTACTTCAAAATTTCATGTTTACGTCATTGTGTTATTTGTAATTTCTTTGTAATTGCTTGTGAAATTTACTAGAAATTTGTGAGTTTCTACACCCATTTTTTTTTCAGTTCTTGTTCTATTGTAAAGAAATGATGTGTGTAACTGCATAAGATAGCTGATTCCACATATCGCCACCTGGTGGATAACAGAGACAGCTCTCTAAATCTAAACCAGCTGCATGACCTCTTAAAATCTCTTTTCACCACATCCCACTTTCCTCAGATGACTTCCCTCGTCATCCCTGCAATCTTCCTGTTTACTTCTGTATCCATGAATTCAAATAGCTGAAGACTGAGGAAGTGATTATCAGTAGATCTATGATTACACGGAGAAACTTTTTTTATCGTAACCATTTATCACTTCCTGAAGATTCACCAAAACACTCACCAAGCTTTTGAGCTGCCGACTGAAAGGCAAATGACAAGCCGGTACAAGTTCAGACGGGCAGGATTCAAAGTTCTTGTTTTGGTTGTGAAGTGGGAGGGGCTTCTGAATGATGCCACATTGGAATCCATGCAGCTGGATTCCTTATGGTGACCTATTTGAATCAAGTTTCAACCCAGAGCTTTGTGTCGTACTGAGAAGTTCTGCCAGTTTCTCTGAATGACACTATGGCAGGATGGTAATCAAAGGTGATTCTAGTATTATAGCCTGAGGGCGGTTCAGCCATGAACTCCCATCCTCACATAAACACAGTAAGAAGAGAAACAATAGTAAAGCATCATCTTTCAGTTCCATTTGTTATATGTGAGAGGTATCTAGAATTTTTCTCACAAAACCTCTACCTGTCATGTTTTTTAAAATAAGTCTCTTATGCTCATCAAGGCTGTATTTATTACAGTTTAGAATAAACTAACTTTCTATTTTACAATATAATTTATCATTTTTAATCCTGTGATGATTAAGCTGAATTTTCAACAGCTATGACTTCAGTCTTCAGTGTCACATCATGATCCTTCAGAAATCATTCTAATTTGCTGATTTGGAAACTCTTCTTATTATCAGTTATGCTGCTTAATATTTTTGTGGAAACAGGATTTAATTTTGAAATGGAAAGTCTTTACTGTAACATTTGTTCAATTTTACGCATCCTTGCTGTATAAATGTATTTAAATACTTCACAAAAATTTCTGAACAGTAGTGTATATAACATTTCAATGCATAATCAGATCTCATTTTCAACAAAAAGTGAAAATATATTTGTGTCATCTGTTTATGTTTGTAGGAGCTGAAGGGACGTTTCCTGATCAAGGGCAAGCGTTTGAACAAACTGGATGCGGCATTCAACAACAACACCACAGAGGATGTGGACAGTGTGTCAGAGGAAGATGAGGCTGCTGATCTCAAAGAGGCTGGACAGAAACCAAAGGAAAAGGTGTGTAGAAACCATACAAACATTCAGAGACCAACAACCAAACAGCAGCTGGCATGAGTTTAACCTGTATTAAACATTATCAGTACAGTGGAAAACTCGAAGGTAATCTAATGTATCAGTGAAAACAAAAACAGCTCATAATAAAATTTCCGTCTGTCAAGTGCTACATAATTAACATTCACCAAACACCACATACACTATTTGGCAGAAAAGCAGATTTTATTTGTTTAGTGCAACATACAATATGGTTTAAATCGAATTAATAAAATGTTTAGAATCAAAAGTTTATTTCTGATCCTGGCTGAAGTTTATTTTCAGACCACTGCATTTTCTTTTAAATGTAAACTGGAATACAAACTTAAAAAAAAAGTAAGCACACTTAGGTCCTTGGAATTTATTTGCATACACAAAGCTGCGGTAGATAAGGCTGAGTTCAAATCGGCACACTCAGCTGTCACAGACATTACCACAAAAACCCCATTCAAATCATGAGACAGACATCAGATTTGTTCTGCTTATTTGGCATCCCTTTGTCACTGCATGTGTGAGGTTGTGCCCAACTGTAATTAAACTGTATTTTTGATTATGTTGCAGAGTTCCAAAAAGATCAAGCTGGCTAAGGAGCTGTCAGACCTGGTCATCTACTGCAAAAGTGTCCATTTCAGCAACTTTGAGCATTCAAAAAGTAACCACGCTTTCTATGAAATGGCCTCCTTCAAGGAGAGCAAAGCAATGAACCTGGCAGAAAACTCAGGTAAACCAGGGGGTTTCTAAATTCTAGGTTGGCCTACAAAAATATGTCATCACTGCAACACTCAGTAGGGCCTCAAACTAAAAAAAAAAAAATGAAATGCCTAAAATATGAGTCATGTTGCCAGGTATATGCTAATATCACATTTTTTGGTGATTTCTTGAAGCTACGGCATATATTCATCACAACATGGATAAGCTGAGCAGAATCTACCCAGCCGGCTCCAGAACCGATTCATCCAACTACAATCCAGTGCCGCTGTGGAACGCCGGCTGCCAAATAGGTGCAAAGCCCTTGCGATATGACATAATATGAGTCTGATGCAGTTCAGTAAGCCTGTTTATGATCTACATGTGCTTCCATACACCACTTAATATGTTTTTATCCCTCAAATTGTCTATAGTGGCTCTAAACTTCCAGACTCCTGGTAAGGAGATGGATCTGAATCAGGCCCTCTTTCTACCTAATGGCAAGTGTGGCTACATACTTAAGCCAGAGTTTCAGAGGGACCCGGCCTCACAGTTTGACCCCAAGAACCTCAGTGTAGGGCCCTGGCTGAAGAAAAAGGCCTTGCATATCATGGTGAGATAATAATAAAAAAATAGAGATTAATATATATTAAAATTCTGCCTGATACAATAAATAAAAAAGAAATTAATAAGTACATTAAATAAATAATGAATATATGTTTTTTCATTTAAAATAAATCACTAAAAGCTAAAATCCATTCATTTTTAAATGCTACGAGTGAATTTGGGCATTACAACATTATAATATACATTATGAAAAATAAATATTCATTTTAAGTTTTGATAACTATTACATTTAACAGTGTTATTCTGGCTGATACAGTAAATAAAATAAATTAATTAGTACATTAAAAATAAAATCTTTTTTTTATTTGATTTTTATTTATTCATTAAACCATTTGTTTTATTTTTTTAATGAAAAATTACTAAAATTAATACTATTGCTAAAATCTAAATTAATCATTTTAAATGCTACAAGTGAATTTAGGCACCACAACATTATAATACACATTATAATAAATATAAGAAAAATAAATATTTATTTTGAGGTTTGATAAAGACATTTAACAGTGTTATTAAATTATGGCACTGATATATCATTCATCCCTAAACCAAATGCAAACCTATCTAAACCAATTCAAACACAGCGACCAATTCTTGTATATGTCTGTTCAGATCATATCAGCCCAGCAGCTGCCTAAGATCAATAAAGACAAGCAGAACTCCATCGTGGACCCTCAGGTCAGGGTGGAGATCTACGGTGTGCCCGCCGACAACGCCAGCAAACAGACACATCACATTGACAACAATGGTAAGTGTCAACAGCCCATTTACACTTATGCATTTTTACCAAAGTGTAGGTCACTGAAGTGTTTTTTGTTACAGGTTTCAATCCTAAGTGGAACACAAAATTCCAGTTCACTATTTACGTGCCAGAACTGGCTTTGGTGCGGTTTGTGGTGGAGGACTACGACGCTGCTTCCCATAATGACCTGGTTGGCCTGTACACTCTGCCCTTCACCAGCATGCAGAATGGTGAGCTAGTAAAAATAAGCCAGAAATTGTTGTGCAGTTATTAGGAATTTACTCACCATAAGTCCTATCTTCTGTCTTCAGGATACCGCCATGTGCCTCTGCTCACGAAGAGAGGAAACCTCATTCCTTCAGCGGGACTCTTTGTACACATCATGGCTCTTGATGCCTAATAAACTCCAACATTCCCCTCAGTCATCACAATGTCAAAGTGTGCAGATCACTGAACAAGACAATCAACTAAACTGTCCTCTGCAAACACTTTTAGGATAAGATTCGGACCTTTCCGATGTGCCTTGTGCTTTACTGGTTCTCCTTACCATTTGAGTACAGAGGTGTACCTTAAAATGCTTCATGGAATTAGTACATGCGGTTCAGTTTCGAAAAACAGGTGGGGTAAAAAAAAAAAAAAAAAAAAAAAAAATCAATTCAAATAATGCTCAAAATTCTACACATTCTTTGTCTTTGGTTTTTTTCCATAGCATGCAAATTGAATAAATTAAAACAAATACAGTTTACATAAATATATATATTTTATTTTAAGTTATTTTAATATTTTAAGTAATATTTTAAGATTTTTTGGCTACCAGTTAGACTAGTACTTACTAGTGCTGTCAAATCGATTAATTGCGATTAAACGTATCCAAAATAAAAGCTGGTGTTTACCAGTGTTGGGGGTAATGCATCACAAGTAACGCAAGTTATGTAATCAGATTACTTTTTTCAAGTTACTAGTAAAGTAACGCATTACTTTTAAACTTACAAGAAAAGGTTCAGAGGCACTTCCTTCAGTCCGAGGCTTATTAATTTCACTTTTGGTGTGAAAGGGTCTTTACAGTTGCCAGAAATATTACTTTTGGGCTTTTTGTTATTAATAAACAAATAAGCAAATCTAGCCCAGGTGACAAAAAGTAACGTAACGCATTACTTTCCATAAAGAGTAACGCAAATAGTTAATTATTTGTTTAGTAATATATACATGTATGTGTGTATGTGTATTTATATATACATAGAAATATACACAGTACACACACATATATAAACACTAACTTTTATTTTAGATGTGATTAATCGCGATTAATCGCAATTAATCGATTTGACAGCACTAGTACTTTCAGAAAACACATTTTGCCACACTGAAATCCATTGTAAGAATTCCATCGTCATTCCTGTCTAAATCAGTTTAGATTCGTAATTGGAGAATGTTTTACCTAACAGTTTTCTATTTTAATATTTTAAAAATGTATATTTAAAAATATACTACACTGATCCCTTTTTACATTTAAACAGTGTTTGTATATAATTTCTGATTTTCAATGAAAGTATTTTTGTCTAGACATTCCCGTAAGTCTTCATCTTAGTCGCAATTATATCTTGGTTAAACAGTAGATTTAATCTTAACAATACCATCCTTTTGTTCAGAGCTGTGTGAGATGAGATGAGCTGAACTGGAGTAACATTGTTTGATATTTGTTAGTTACAATGACTTACGTTGGCTTATGCTCAGTTGTTCTTTATATGAACTCAGGATACAAATGAACCGTTTACCCCATATTACCAATACTGTACATGCTATCTGTTATTTTCTGATAAACATGTTCAGCTATCAATAATAATCACGTTATATAAGAATCTGAACAGTAGGTGTGTATTAAGATATCTTGTCAGAGCAGTAAAAGTGTTGCACTACAAATGTGTATAACGTAAAAGAAAGGAAAAGTTATACATTTACAAACAGTAGCTGTGCTTTATATTTTTATGGTGTTTGTTTTGTATTCATTGTTGTTGGTATAAGGTATTGCTGCTTTGATCTGCTCCTTTTCTAGAAATATTTCTATTTTTATGTTGTTCTTAACTTATCTAATGTGCCTTAAAGGAAAAATGTTACACAGGCTGTTACGTCTACTTCAGCTATATTAAGCCATAACAACATCTGTTTCTGATGTCCTGTTCTGACGTCCTCCTAACAGGCAAGAACTGGCTTTAATGACTCTAAAATGCTGTGACATTCATTAAAACTAAATTAAACATCTCAGAAACATTTCTTGGCATACATTGTTTTCATTAGCACTAAAAGTCATTTAGACATGTTCTATGTAAGATATTTACAAAGCATTTCTATTGTCATGTTAGCTTTTGAGTCGAAACATAAATAAATCGATAACATTTTATAGGTGACATCTTCTAGCCCAAAATAGACAAAGCACTATAATCAGGTCGGAAGATCAGACTGTATCTCCTTATAGCAAAACCAACTCAAAACAGTCCTGCCTTCTTTTTAAGGTCGTTCTGACGCCATTTAGGCAGCCGCTGGAAATTGTCACGGGTGCAGCCGAGGAGATTCTCAAATTCTGCATCAGTCAAATATTCCTGAAAAAAGACAGTGGAGGAAAAAATGACTAGATTATAACCTTAAAAATATATTTCGAGCTCTGATTTTTTAAGACCAACTCCAAAAAGCATGGAAGCTTGTTTCTTCCACAGGACTAAAAAATAAAAAAACATTAATTGCAACTTTTACCTCACAATTCTGACTTTTAGTCTCACAATTGTGATATTTATTCTTGCAATTCTGAGTTAATATCTCACAATTCCGGATTGTTTTCTCACAGTTCGGAGAAAAACAGTCAGATAAAAAACGTAAATAATTTTCTCAGAATTGTAAGAAAAAATTCAGAACTGTGAGCTATAAATTAGCAACAAATTACCTTTTTTATTTTTTATCCCATCACAGAGAGAGGCTTCCATACTAAAGGTCTCAGTACCCACCTCTCGTTTTTCAGGGTCCACTCCTTGAGGCAGCTGATGTTGAGGAGTTTTAACTAGATGCTCGGAATGAAGCATCCCAGAAGGCTTTGCTCCGCTGGGAGACTGGTCTACATATGCATTGGAGATGGAGGAGGACATCCTCTGATTATGAGACTTTATATTTCCTGGACCTCCAGGAGCGCTGTAGCTCCCGCCACCTCCTCCTGTCTTCTTATTCAGGTTTGTGTTGTTGAGATTCTACAGGAAATGAGGTCGATATCATGTTTAGCTTTGTACACAGGTGTGTAGATCATATCGATATCTAAATGTAATTAGACAATCAATCTGATCACATTAGATGAATCAATTTAAATGAGTCAGGTCAAGCATTTAATCAGTACGGTGAAAGCTTTTTACCACAGTGATTTGTGAAATATCAGCCAGCTTGCTTTTCATCTCCTCATATGAAAGGCCTCCCTGGAATATAGAGTGAAACTGAAAAAGTGTCTCAAGTGTAACATTAGTTCATTATGTGGTGTGATGGAGGACAAAAAGTATTTAAAGTCAGGATGAAATGGCACTGGTGACCAGCTTTCCTTTCATGACATTAAATATTTGAATATTCAATGAGAAAAAAGTAGGAAGGACCTGATTCTTTGCATCAGGGAAAAAATGGAGGCTGAATGTGAGATCAGTTTACATTTGTTCAACCTCATTTTTTTGTGGTATTGTGGAAGTTTGTTTCCACCAGAGGATAAAAAATAAAGGTACTGCAAGATGAAAAGTCAGAATTCAAAGAAAATAAAGTCAGAATTGTGAGGTGTGAAGGTGAGTAATTCAGAATTCTGATTCTGATCTCACAATTCTAACTTTGTATCTTGCAGTTCTAATTTTATATCTCAGAATTACAACAAAAATCTAAATTCTGAGATATAAATTTATAATTGTGAGAAAAAAAATTCTGAAATGTAAGAGAAAACTTGCAATGACCTTTTTTTATCCCATGGAGGAAACAAGCTCCCATAGATTTTTTTGTCAATATTTTAGAGAAAATCTGTATTATTATTATGCTTTTGAGAAGAAATTGGAAGAAAGAAGTTACAAATATTTAAACGTATAAATTAATAATATTAGTAATAAATAAATATTTAAACTTATAAGTAATAAAATACTGAATAAAATATTTTAACTTTAAACAAATAAATAATAATAATTTAAACAAAAATATTTTTTGGAAAAACATACGATGAAAAATCATGCAAAATAAGATCAGGAAAACGTGTTAAGAAAGCAAAAATGGTCCATTTTGCTTTCATTTTAAGGATGTATTATTAGACGGGAATCAACAAATAATTACAAGAACTGAACTTCTCATGATTCAGTTAGTTTGTTAGTGAATTTGTTGTGCATTTCTGCCCCCTGCTGGATAAATACAACCTGTTTGACTCACACTCCACTTATGAGCATCCCAAGCATTAAACCAGCCAGTGAAGGTGGGCGGCTCATAGCCTTGTTTAACAGTGGTGATGGGTGTCCCAGGGTCCCGTCCAGATGGATGAGTTTTAAGATAGTCCACTGCACTGCTATAGGACTCCTGAGTCTCGTACTGGTTGGCTGAGTTGCCAATCCAAAGGAAAATCTGAGGGAAGAGGAAAAAGAGGGGTTTAAGAGATTGACATATAAGAGCAGGAGCTTTCTAACTTTTTAATGCCACAAACCCCCAAATTTGATGACCTCTTTGCAACAGACCCCTCCCACACTGTTTATCTTTCTCTTTGTAATTTATTTTCCTGGTCACCAGTTTGAAAACCCCAGGGCTTGAGTAGCTTAATATGTAAAACAACCAGCAGAATTGTTGTTTGATGCTAATTTCTCTCTGCATATTTTGCATAACACAGAACGACACCGCCATTTCTCGGCAGACTCATGCAAAAGAACCACGACCTCACGCAGCCCACCTCCTCCCAGGTGTCTAGAAGCATGACATCATCCTCGTCCAGGTCATCCTGAGTGAAGTCAGCCACTTCTGTCATAAGGAATCGGCCCGTCTGATTGGAGCATTCAAACAGACGAGGTTCGTGAAGTGCCACTTCTTTCTCCAGTCTGGTGGCGATACAGAGGAAGTCAGTGGAAATGATTGACTATCCTCTAGATTTGAAGTATGAGCTCATCTTTATCTGTGTTTATGGTTGTACCTCTTGTCACTGGCGTATGGAGCTTTCCCTCCCAAAGCCACCCAGAAGGCAGCAGGTTCCTGTCCTTCCATCACAATCTGCTTGTCCTGCTCAGAAAGCAAATCAGCTACGGCTTTTCCCATCTCCCTCTCGTCTCCACTGCAGCCCTGTGAGAAACAGAAACACACACAAATACAAAGAGAGAGAGAGATGTAAAAATATAACAAAGTATATTTTTGATGATTAATAAATTAATAAACTACTGGTCAAAAGTTTGGAATAATTACGTTTTTTTTGTTTGTTTTTCAACATGATGCATTACCATGTTTGCCATAAGTAAGATTTAAAAAAAAAAAAATTAACACTTTTAAACAGTAAAGATGCAAAAATGACTGTAAAGATGTGTATAATATTAAGTAAAGATTTCTATTTCAAATAAACACTGTTCACTTATCAAAAAAACATTTTTTAGCAAAGTAGCAAAAACTGTTTCCAGCTTTGATAATAATAAGAACCATTATTAATAATTGAGCACCAATAATAATTTCTAAAGCATAATGATTTCTAAAGCATCATGTGACATGGAAGACTGGAGTAATGATTGCTGAAAATTCAACTTTGTTGTCACAAGAATAAATTAGAATTTTTTTAAATTGTAATAATATTATATCATTATAAATATTTACTGTCCTAACTTCTTTTTAAAAACAAAAATCCAAACATTCCAAACTTTTTACCAGTAGTGTATATTTATTATAACACATTTTAGCCAAAGTCTAATTGTTATGTTTTGCTTGTTTTAATGTTATACATTTTAGTTTTAGTCTATATTTATTCAGTTCAACCAATTATGTATGTATTTATTTCAATAATTTTACGATTCATAGATTTAATTATTATATTTAATTAATTAGTGCATATTTATATATACTTATACTTGCCTTGCCATACCACAGGAAGACATTCTGATGAGTTTTGAGCAGAAAGACGTCATTGGTGTTGAGAGAGGCGGCTCGGGCGGGCACCTCTGTTGCTTTGGTGTTCATCTCATGTGTCCCTCTGACCTGGAAGAGTCTGGCACCAGGATCAGGGTTCACAACACCTGATCTACCTGTCCCGCCCTAAGAAATAATCAACATGTCAACGAAAAGCTAAAGCACTTCAGTATTTAGTATTTATTAATACATACTAAAAGAAAAAGTAAACTCATATAATACTATAAAGAGGCAAGACATCATATTAATATATTCTATGACAGTGTAAGTAAGTAAATAAATAAACATTTGGTTACCTGAAGGTGGTAAATAATTCAGATCATAAAATAATTTACAATTTAGAGTTATATGTTCCATAGGAATAAAGGAACAATCACCTCAAAAATTATGAGTCTGCCCTTAAAGATGGCCAGGAAGTGTCTGGGCTCTTTTCCCATGACCACTCTGACCTGCGTTGGGGCTCCATTGTATTTGTTATCCAAATTCACCGCCTGATAAGCACATGCCGTCACCTCATCCTTTGTAGCATTGCGACCCTGGAGAACACATGCTTCATGTCATAGGATCTCCAATGTGTACATCCAGATTATAACATATTGTGTATTTATAGCTTTTCTGCTCAATACATGTGAATTGTTCTACACAATATTTGTGTAGAGTTCAAATATTAGAAATGCTGCATTGTTTATTTTGTACTGTAGCTATATAATGCATTTTATATACAGTGGCTCCACTTATGTCACATTTAAATGAATGTCATATAACAAATATTAAAGTGACATTTATTTTAAATAAATACAGCACAAACAGTGTGGGGTAATGCATTAC
Organism: Tor tambroides; assembly: GCA_021397915.2. Lineage (NCBI taxonomy): Eukaryota > Metazoa > Chordata > Actinopteri > Cypriniformes > Cyprinidae > Tor > Tor tambroides. The sequence goes on along the minus strand of JAFVLL020030437.1, from coordinate 166,154 downwards.
AAGTAACGCGTGTTATGTAATTAGATTACTTTTTTCAATGAACTATTAAAAGTAATCCATTACATTTAAATTTACAACGAAGCATCTGATTTACTTTTTTTTTAAAGTAATGCAAGTTACTTTGATTTTTCATTTATTCACTTACACCTCTGCTGTTCCTGTGTTGAGAGAAATTGGGAGTGAGGGGCAAAGGCTGAGGCACTTTCTTTGGCCTGAGACTTATTAATTCCACTTTTGATGTGAAAGGGCCTTTACAGTTGCCAAAAATATAACTTTTGAGGTTTTTTTTGTTATTAATAAACAAATAAGTAAACCCAGCCCAGGTGACAAAAGGTAACGCAAAAGTAACATAATGTATTTCTTTCCATAAAAAGTAACTAAGTAACACAATTAGTTACTTTTTCATGGAGTAATGCAATATTGTAATGCATTACTTTTAAAAATAACTTTCCCCAACATTGAGCACAAACAGTTTCATAGTAAACCATTTTCTCAAAAAAAAAAAAAAAAAAAAATCCAAACTTCAAAGTCACTGCAAAATAACTCTTAGAAGTGAAGGTAGCTTTGGGAAAATACCTAGCATTATTTGTTTATGGTTGATATTTTTTTTTCTTCATATTTTGTTATCTAGTAGAATTAAATTAATTTGTGTGAATTTATTGTCCTAAAGTATTTATTTTGGGCCACTGGATCTGTAACTGTGATTCTCTGCAGACTATTATATGTTTTCTCCGCATATTATGACATGAAATGAACTTAATTTCGGTGTATATTGTGTTGGAGACAGAGTATGCATGTTACGCTCCTCACCTGCCACATGTAGAGGATGTACTGCGGTTTGTTGGCTCTGTTGTAGGTGTACAGCACTAGATAACAGTCTCCTCCATAGAACTGTCCATATGTGCTTGGGTTTACCTCCTTCAGTTCAAGATTCTCAATGCGCCAAACCTGAACACAAAAGAGAGCAGATATTTGCCTGTTGTGGTGTGGTAACAATGCCAAACTTTTGAGTTCAGGTATTATTTTATTTTATCAGACCTGAATATGTCCTGAGGCGTCGTCCACCATCCGCTCCTGAGCAGCCAGCTTTGGCTGAGCATGAAGCTCCATGACGTCAAACTTCACCTGATCCACTTTAGCTGCAATAACAGGTGTATATACAATCAATCACCACACTGACACCATCAAATATGATGCATATACTAACATAATGAAACATCTACACTCTCACATGAGAAATTATGCTGAATGATGAATCACCTATCTTTCCTACTGAGTGCATCTTTCCCAGTCCTTGAGTTTGACCTTTTTCTTTCCAGGACTTGAAGAGATGTTTAAACATGGCAGATTCTCCTCCTTCACTCATAACCTCCACTTTTGTGTTGGATGGGTAGTTCTTTGCTTTTATAAAGCCCTTGAGAGATAAATATTTGTGTGCACCGATTATGACACAATAGTGATATTGAATAAATATACTACTTTGCAGAACGACACTATGCAAACAGATACTTACAACCGCCCGACTCAGTGCTGAGTGTCTCTCTTCATCTGATGCTGCTTTTCCTTTCCAGACCATTACTGAGCTGCCACCTTGATCTAAAATATAGCAATCCTGCAAACAAAACACATCAAAGAATAATCCACAGATAGCTGTGCATCATATAATGATACTGTGGGTGTTTTGGTAGACATCATGTCTCTCACAGTGGATCTCAGCAAATCCTGGGTCAATGGACTGGTAGCCACTTCCTGTACCAACAGCTGACCACTGGCATCAGACACACTGAGAATGACAGAATGCTAATTAAGGACATTTTATTAGACGTTAGTTCTGAATTATCAGTTATCAACATCACCATTAGAAACATCAAATAATCATGAAAGAGTGAGAGAGATAGCTAGATAGCACAGACAGACATAACAATAAAAAGGTAAAATGAAATAACAATAGATAGTATGATAGACAGACAGACATAAAAATAAAACAATAGATAGAAGTAAAGATAGAACTATAGACAGGCAGACAAACAGACAGAATAATACTAATAAAACAATACATACAACGACAGAATGATAGACAGAGACAGAATGATAAAACGATAGATAAAATGAAAACAGAATGATAGAACGATAGGCAGGCAGCCAGGCAAAAAAAGATAAAACTGTATAGACAATAGAAAGACAGATAGACACGATGATAAAATTATAGATAGCAAAATAAAACAATAGAGTGATGAAAAAAAGACGGACGGACGGACGGACGGACGGACGGACGGACAGACAGATAGATAGACAGATAGATAGATAGATAGATAGATAGATAGATAGATAGATAGATAGATAGATGGACGGACGGACATTCAGGCAGACAGACAGACAGATAGATAGATGGATAGAAAGACAATGTCATCCTGAATAAGACTTTTTAATGCCAAACAGATTAAAGTGTTCATACTGGTACAGTTTGACGTTGGAGGTCTGGTTTTGGTCTGGTTTATCATCAGGGATTGGCTCTTTCAGGTGTCCAGTCCTCTGACCTAAAACAGATAACATGATCTTCATCAGCTCAGGAGAGGCTTCCTCCTGCCCACCCTCAATCACACCAATCTGAGCCCGGCCTCCACGCTCCCGGTCCCTGATGTCCTGAGCCAGCAGAACGGCCTACGAAAGACAGGAGAGGACAGGAACTCAATAGAAATCGATGCATCATTTTATTATATATCCAGCACAGTATCTTCCCCTGTTTCTTCAATTACCTTTAATTTTTCTTGTCTGTTGCTATGAGGACCATTCCACTGTATTATTGCTTTTCCCAAGTCCAGCAAGAATATGTCCCCTAGATTAAAACTGCTCCAGGAAACCTCCACCTGCAGAGACACACACACACACACACACACACACACACAGCCTTGCTGAAATTTGAGAGTTCTAGGTAGAAATCAGACATTACTGAAAAAGTCCTGTTCATTCTTGACAGTAATCCTGAGTAATTTGTGGGGTGTACAATATTTAACTTCCTGATTCTTTCAAGGACCCAGGCCATGTATTAGAGAAACATAAGAGGACATGAGGACAGCAGTGAAGCTGAGACAAGATTCTTGACCTTCTTGCGCATTAAATTCAATCATTTACAGTCTGACAGCTTCATTTACTGATCCTCTTAATGTTGGCCCTTCGCCTGTAATATAAATATCTGTTCACACAAAGTGAATTGCATTGCAAATCTTCTAATGTGCTTTGACCACATTTATAATCCAACTCTAGCATAAGTTTGTCTCTCTGTGTTCTGTTCTTGTTTTCAATTTGGGGTCTTTCAAAAAAAAAAAAAAAAGTATTGTAGCACAGTATTTTGTATTATCAAGGCAACTATAATTATAATATTAATTATTGAATTAATAATAATAAGTTAACCAATATATACTGTATATATATTTTTTTCCCTAAATTATATATATATATATATATATATATATATATATATATATATATATATACACATTTTTTCCTTTTTTACATTTATATTTTATATTTATTGAAAGTCAATTTTAATCATTGCTTTTAGCTTCAGTATAGTAACAGTATAAAAGGCAATTATTTAATTTCTTAAACTTCATGTTGTCTTTAAATATTATAATATTACTCTTTTATAATAATACTAATAATATTATGCTTTTTTTCTCACATGAAATATGTAGAGTTGCCTTTATCGCTGTCACACATCTCCAGTTCTCACTGAAAACGAATGGCATCTATTAACATATTCTACTATGAAGGTGTGGCTCATTAATATTAATTAGGGTTGGTGATTGTATGCTCCTGTAAGATTACCAAGCAAGTGTCAACTATTTAATATTCATGAAGTGAGCCTTGACTATTGTAGTATTGTGACTGGAGGTGTCTGGTGCAGTAGTTCACCTCTCTCGCAGTCACATGTTTGGTTCCTTTGACATGGAGCAGGCGCTGAATGTTATACACATTGGTCTCCACATGTGTGAATCCTGATCCCACACCTCCTTTTTTATATCTACAGGAAACAGGAAAGTGTAGACGTAATCAAACCTTCATGGAATTGGTAGGAGCAAGCCAATATGTTTTTATTTCACTTACATGAGGCCATTCTTGAAGTAGCTTTTGAATTTAGCTGATTCACTTCCCTGGACCTCCCGATGTTGAACTGGACCGCTGCCGAGACACTCATCCAGTTGAGTCACATAGATGGCTGATGCTCCCTGCTCATCCTGAGAGGATGCGTTGCCTATCCAGTAGTGGATGTCAGTGGATTGTGTGGCGCTGTTGCTCACCTGAATGACACATGCCAGGATGCATGAGGACAGACCAAAAATTATTCAGACAACTGTTAGTATGACAATATTTACACACAACTATCAATACTTAGTTGGGCCACCCTTAGCAATGCTTAATTTTGTTCAGTCTGTGGTGTAAAAAGGTTGCATTAGCAATTAAAGAAAAAAACTTAAGCAATACAAGGTCAGGTCAAAGTGTCTGAATAATTTTTGGTCCCAAATTTGTATTAATTTTACTGGTAGTCCACTGTATGAAGAATTTTTGGGTATAGTATGTCACAGTTTACTTTATTTTGCTATACTCACTTACATAAATGAACTATAGTGTCCTGTACCCCCTAGTAAAAAAATATCAAAAATTATATCTGGTGTCTGAATAATTTTTGGTTTGACTGTGAAATTAATAATTTAAAAATATAGAATATTAATAGAGATAAAAAAAATATATACAATGATAAATGACGTTAATTATAATTCATTAATATGATTAAAATCCATTTATTTTATTTATAATTATCTATTTTCATTAATATTTCATATTAATTAAAAAATAAAAATCTATTTTTAATAATATTTTTTTAAATAAATAAGAAAAAATCACCACTGATTATGATTGGATAAAGAGCAGCATTAAAACTTCCATAATGTTAACTTCCTTTGTGTTCCAAAGGACATAAATTCTAGTCATTTATTGTCAACTGAAACACTTCAACCTCCAGTTTCAGAGAAAAGCCTAGTCCCAGACTAAAACGTAAGTCTGAGCTGTTTTAGCTGAAAGAAACTTGCACTGATTGATCTTGAAATATGTCAGTGCCCTTGTTTTGTCTCGAGATGCACACCAGTAATGTTTTTTTTTCTAAGGCATGTTTCTAAAAATTACTTTAATGTCCTAAACCAGCCCCAAAAGTGTTTAGTTACAGTAATTCTTTCTAAAAGCACTATTTAAAATGACCTAAAGAGTATAATGTGAATTAAACTGAATACCAGATTACTTACATTAAGAATAATGTAGCAGTCACCTTCAAAAAAATTTCCGTATGCTTGCTCTGGGACAGGGACCATTTTCATTTTCTGAAGAAACACAAAACAGAATAATACATTAATATAATATAACATTATATTACATTATGTATGTATGTATATATATATATGAAGAGTTTATTTGCAAAAACAGATAACTTTTTCATTTTCAAAAATCATATTTTTTATCATGCTATCATTGTATCATATGTATCATTGCAATATACAATGATATTGCAATATATCATTAAAAATGTAAAATCTGACTCTCAAAAATTGCCTAATTTGAGAAAACAAAAGTGATCTCTTACACTGATGGTCCATATCTGCAGGCCAGGTTTTCGCTGGATGTTTTTTAACACATCCTGGGCTTCCGTCATTCTGCTGTATTCTGAGAAGAAATCTCAACGCTCAAACTATCTGAATAAAAACCATAACCACAGCATAATGCATCACAACTGACAATAAAACTTCAGGTATACTGAAGCACATTTTGACACTGTGAATCTAAATTTGACCTAAATTCATGCTTGCATTATAAAGTATAATATAATGAAATTATTTCAGTGTTATTTATTTTTGCAGAAAAAACATTGGACTATAATGTAAATGTGTAAATGTGACACTTATGAACACATATTCTATATAACATAATAAAATTGATAAACATTAGCATATTATAATAACACAAAATGTGTTTCACTACAGTTTCACATTTCAGTTTTTAATTAAATGTTGTGACAGATTTTTGCAAATCTATGTTTTGTACAAAAATTAGATTTTTTTTTAAAGGTGCTTCATCACTCCTAACACTGAGTGACAGAGAACAGATGGTTTATGAAAGGATGATGAAGAGAATATGTGGAAATCGTGCTTCCTCTAGAGAATCTGTACTACTAAACAGCGCTGGCCAGTACTATGGCAACAAATGGATTTCACTTTCAAGAATCTGCGCAGTAAACACAAAAACTACTTGGCAACAGAAATGTGCATCAAAAAAGCTCATTTAAAACAGGTCACTATTCACATTACAAATGTGGAAATATTTTGCAACTCTGGAGTCATACAATGGCCAAAATGTCTTTGAGATGTTTCATCATCCGTGTCCAGCTAACGACTTTGCTTCAGAATATATTTAAAATGCAGATTCAGACAAACTGTCAATCTTATTAGGACAAATAGCCTGCAAATAAGTAGCATAGTGCAAACAAACAACAACTACACATCAACAACCAGTCCTCTCTCATAGAACTCAGTGCCAGCAGTGAAAAGAAACGCTGACCTTTCATAATCACAGCACAGCTGTTGCTAAGAAACTGGGGCGCGAGAATATTGACTGAAATATAGTGTTGAGGGTGGAGCATGAACACAAATATCACACAGAACAATCTTAGCAGGATGTAGAAGACAGCACCCCAAATAAAAAATAAAAAATCTACTAATACACCAATTCAACATAAACAAAACAGAAATATGGAATCAGAAAATGGTATTTAGAGAGAAACTAGGCAAACTAAAGCACAGCTGTATGCTGGTCATACTGTATTTATGACACAGCCTTAATAGCATTTAATCTTTCGCATGATCATGTTACATTAATACCATCCATGATTGCTCTCTGACAAATAGCTGCTGTACAAACACTTCATATTTAATAGTTTTGTGTGCTTTCTGTCCTGAATGACAGGTTTTCCTGTCTATTGACAAAGCTTTTTAGTCGGCATAGGCTTTTCCATAAATCCTAATCAATGAGATGGATTAGTCTCATATTTCCCTGTCTGAGTTTAAAAATGTAGGATCTTTTCATTCGATACGACAAATTCATACATTTCTCTTCCAAATAAGATCTAATCTGGAATATAACTGAGTAAAATTTCCATCAACGAGTCATTAAGAAAAGTTGTTTGCATTGCAAAGAAGTAAAATATACATTAAGATACTGTAAACTGTTAAAAATGTAAAACTTTGGCACATACTGTATCATAATTCTGATTATATAACATGTCCTTCAAGGACTGTATGTGTACGTGATCAATTGAAAGTTTAAATAAGGTTTTTCTTACCTGTATGCCTTGCACAGAGGTATTGTTCAGCGTAGTAATGTATTAATGAGTTATGACGAATCTCTCCGAGTGGTTTCCTCTCCCTCTGTACATTGTTAATGTGTGCTGATCGGGGAAGGGCTTGTATCTGTCCGGCCCTACAGGTGAGAACACACCTCAATACCCACACAAGACTTTATATGGACAAGAACAGGAGTTCCTTTTGACCTCTTACGTATATAACCCCACATAAATAAACCTTTAGAAACAAACCAACACAAAAGCCAATAACTGAAGGCTAAAACTATACATGTTTGTCTGTTGTGTAATTCCAAAATGATCATATAAGAAAATAAATCAATACATTTTAGAATTTAGAATGTAGACTTTTATTTATTATTTTAGAAGACGTGCCAAACAAAAGGAAATATTACTTTTATTTAGAAAGGATGCATTGATTAAAAGTGAAAGAAAAGACATTTATAATGTTAAAAGTTACATTTATTTATTATTATTTATAAAATTATTCATACAGTTTTTAACTTTCTATTAACCAAAGAATACTGAAAAAAAATATTTTTTTTTAAATATAAATAAATATATATTTGACAGCACAATGGTTTTCAACACTGATAATAATAATAAAAAAAAATGTTTCTTAAACACCAAATCAGCATATTAGAGTGATTTATGAAGGATTATGAGACACTCAAAACTGCTGAAATTCAGCTTTGCCATCACAGGAATACATTGCACTTTAATATATATTAAAATAGAAAACAGAAGTTATTTTAAATTGTAATAATATTTCACAATATTACTGTTTGACTGTATTTTGATTAAACAAATGCAGCCTTGATAAGAATAAAAGACGTCTTTTAAAAAACATTAGGCTAATACATTTTACCAACCTCTAATTTTTGAATGGAAAAGAACAAGCTTGTTTGAAACTGGCTGAGACCAGAAAAGGAGGACTTATAATATTTCAGCCAAAACATTATATCACAATACTCTTCCTCATGTTGCTTCAAACTTGTATGACTTTCCTCCATGTGTTTTACAGAATAAACTGGTCAGTGGCCACTCTTTTCAATACAATGTACAGTAGGGACTGTCCAGAATGACAAAATTTACAAGTATAGGACCTCTATGATATATCCGAGTCCTCTTAAAAAACAGTCGGATCTTTTCAATAAATCACTATATTCAGGTGTGAACGATTCAGCTGCAGCAGTTAAAGCAGCTGTATGTGCGTTTTTTACCTTTTAATATCATCTCTAAAATCATTCTGATGGACATTTAATAAGGTAAATGGCTTCCGTTTCTTTCCCACGCTTCCCCACATTTCTCTTCTGGGAGTTCGTAAATTTGGTGAGCGGGTACGAAATTCCGCGAAAAGGGCGGATTGCTTTACAGCAGCAACTGGGACAGTGATATATTTACGACAGTGAATTACACTCACTTAACTGTAGGGGGCTCCAATGTCGAAAATAAACAAAACTACTTACAGTTGCTTTAACAGCTCACTGAAGGGGAAAATTATTCATAAATAATGACTTCATTTTTTGTTATCCATCATTAATACTTTTATGGAGCTTTTTTGCATGCTTATTGAAGCTTGAAAGCATCAGTCCACATTAACATGAAAAAAGGGACCATTATTTATATTTTCTAATTTTGGGTTTCACAGAAGAATGAATGGCACATGTGTTTGGAACAACATGAGAGTGAGTAAATAGCAACTGATAGTTCATAAACTTCACCATGAATTAGGAATCTCCTTCATTATCACATATTCTCTCAGTTATATAAAACAAGCTCGTTTGAAGTTGGTGGAGGTCAGAGAGACTCGTGCGTCTCTCTCCTGCTCTGGATTCCCCTCACATCAGCTCTGTGTCTCAGCTCTTTCACGCTCAGATCACAAGGAACGCTTCAGACGGGAACGCCACACAGACACTCAGGAGAGCCAGAGAGAGGAGACAGTGATTAATCTCTTCCACTCCAGCAGATGGGGAGAAAGAGCGAACGAATCCCCTGCGAGAGGCTCTTGGACAGATATCACAGGCCTCCTATGGCAAACGGCCCATCAGCCACTAACAAATAAAGATAAGTAAGCGGCAAAATGGTGCTTCATTAAGGTTTAGAGGCTTCACCTTAATTGCAGGCCAGAATGCCACTCTGAGGGAGATGGAGAGAGGTGGGCGAACAAACTCTCAAAGTATTGTGTGTGCAGAAAAGCAGAACGTTACAAGAATAAAAGTCTAAAGGCATTTATAACAAGGAACAAAAACTTCTTTCCTGAGTGATAACAGCAGTTTTACTGATTTACGAGATCTGTACTGTATATCCACCTGTATGTCTATCCATCTACAGTTTCTGTCTATAGATATCTATAATGTCCGTCATCTACCTACCTATCTATACATCTTTCCATCTATCTGTACGTCATATATCTATTACTCTATCTACCTACCTAACTATATGTATCCATCTGTCTCTTTCTATATACTGTATGTCTAACCATCTATATCCATCCATTTATCCATCAACCTACCTATTTATACTGTATATCTACTGTTTATATCTAACCATGCACATACCTATCCATCTTTCTGTCTGTCTATCCATCCATCTATCAGTATATCTTCCTAGTCTAGTCTAGTAGTCTACCCACTACCTACCTAAATCTGTCTATCCATCCATCCATCCATCGACCTATATAGACATATATTACTCTATCTACCTGTCTCTCCACCTCTCTCTATAAATATATCCATCAATCCTTCTATTCATCTACCTACCTATCTATACATCTATCTACCTACTATATATATATATATATAGATAGATAGATAGATAATACTGAACTTAGAATTTACTTACAATCATGTAATATATCGCTATAAGTTTTTTTTATGTAATTGGTAAAGATTATGATTATTTTGTCTTGATTTTCTGCCTCTAACTACAAAATCAAAATAATTCCTTTTTCCCCTTCATTTCCACATTCTCAAGGGTCTGCTGAAATGGAACAAAACAATTTCTTTTCTTTTCTTTTCTTTTCTCAAAAACTTTTTTCTCTTCAATGTCAAGACATTCAAACAATAAAAACATTTGAGTCAATGTGAGTTCTGAGGCATTTGAGTTCTAATGCGAAGAAACTCAATGACACTGGTTAGGGAAATAGGGTTTGGGCAAAACTAATTATGTTTGTCCCAATGTCATTTAGCAGCCGATTAGGTAATCAGTGTTTATGAAGCAACACGTTTCCAATGCATTATGTTGGTGGTACAATAAAGAATTAAAATTTCCTGCATTTAACACTGCATGATGAGCAGACTTTAGGATTTAAGAGTATTTTCCCCACTAACAGCATAAAACAGTGTGTACAGCACACATACAGACATGCGCGCCCACACACACACATTCATGACAATAGTAAAGCAAACAGATATGACTCATTTGAGAAACCCAACATGAGAGAGCTCATATTCAGCTGTTCCTTTCATTCACCGTCCCAGAGACACCTTAGGCAAACATTTCTCGGACAGCACCCAAATTCAAAATGTAATTTTATACTCTCAAACACAGCACTGTTTTCATCTCCAAGAAGTAAAACACAATGCATAAAGCTCAAGGTCATGTGATTCACATAGGTTCCCAAGTACCATACTTGGATATTCTGAAGTTACTCATGGAGATCAGGAATTTCTGACAGAGCAAATACATTGTAAAATGTGTTGAATCAAATTTTGGTCTGGTTTTATGTAAGTCAGAGTCAAACTATTTACATTAGGTTACACCAACAAAAGAGTCAGTACAGGTCAAGCTATTTTACTTTTCACTTTTACAGTATAAACTGAGCCACAAAATGTTATATATTTGTGAAATAATGCGAAAACCATCTTACCTCTCTAAACTCCTAGGTGAACAGATAGAATAATTTAATATTGTATAAATGCACAGCTGACCGCCAACACATATATTTCCATGGCTAAAAAAAAAGAAAATACCTGCTTTTTCCCAAGTTTTACCACCAGAAATGACTATTTACTGTCACAAGTGGCCTTTTGGTTGCTGCTCTGTAAGTGAACCGCTTAAAGTTCGTGGCAAATCATGCAGCAAACTAACCGAGCACTCAAGAGTTTGCTCATTAACTACATTTCACACAGCCCACATTTCTGTGCACTCTGTTCTTTACACAAAAACTTGCTGAGGAAAACCGAACATATTTAAATTCACTGTACTGTAAAGGTGGTGTACAATGGACTCATTGTGTGTATCTGCTCATGGCTTCCTAGCATCCCTTTGGAACTTAATCAAGTGCAATGCACACAAATAGACACAAACTTGTGAGCCATTCTTCATATTGATTGCATCTTTTATTTTAATAATGATGATTATTAATTTCAGATCCTGACGTATTGGATTGTTGATTAACTTTAGTTTTTTTTCACAATATATTGTATTATTAATTCAAATCACAGTTGGGTAATAGATGCAAACGTTTCTTTTGAACACAATGCTTATATGCTATATTTTCAAAGGCATAGAACAACCCAAGAAAATAACGGCGTCATCTTTTGCCCGATAATATCATTCAGTCCAATGAAGACTTCTGACTGTCACCGAAAAGTCTTCACGAATTTTAAAAGACTCAAACGTTTGCTCTTACAGCAAGTGTTTGTTTAAAGGTTTCGAATTGTAAATATGCAGCATACAAAAACTCATTTGTGTCCCCATAAAAACTAGTCAGAAGGCACTTGGTACGAGAGAACGAGAAAAAGTAAATCACAGTTGTTGGAACTACCGATGACGCCACGGAAAAGACTGCCTGCATAGCCTGAACAAAAACAAAAACAAAAAAGTTTAAAGTGTTTTCACGCCAGTCCAGAAAAATAGCACATCTTGTTCTTTTTCCTGGTAAATATACTCAAGGATATTAAACTTTTGTGTTTGTCTTAAAAAACAACGTTTTTTTTCTTCATTCTGCATCAAAAGTTGAAATAAACTGAGTGTCTATATTTGCTTGCCAAGGAATAATATTGGCCGTTGGTCCATTGAGGGAGATAGAGTGGCGTTCGTTGGGAGAGTGGTGTCCTCTAGAGGCCAGGGCCGAATGGTGGCTTGGCCTGAGATGGCTGGAGGGGGTGTTCGTGTTTGCAAGGCAGTGCTGGCCCCGTATGCTACCTGGCCCTCAGGCTCTGTAACATACTGTAAACGTCCGTCTCTTTGCTCAGGCCTTCGAACAGTGGCAGTAAATCCAGCAGCTCGGTGTCTGTCAAGTCATCAAACCACGACTGCACCGGCACCTGCAGACACACAAACACCATTACAAGAAGACACTTGAAGCACAAGCTGAAAACACACTTTTTTTAAGCTAGTAGCTTTAAACAATAAAAATGCCATTTGCAGTTCTTTAGATGCAAATAAAAATAGGTGCAAAGAAAATGGTTTTTTATTAAGAACCATTTGATCATTGTATAGGGTCTCTTGTCTCTTAAAGCTGGGACTCGAACACGGGACGCCAGAAGCGCAATAGCGCTACATGTCGACACGCTGCCCACAAGGCTATCGGCGCCGACAGAGTGAAATTTCTAAATGTGTTCAATAACTGATGCTTTTTTTGATTGCGATGTGTTTTCAAGCTACTTGTTCTGTCCCTTTGAAAAATTAATAATCTGTCTCTTTATTAAAAAAATAAACTCTTTATAAAAGGCCTCTTTATGTTATTTACTTCCCCTATAATACTGAAAATCCTTCATAATTTTGTTTGTTTAAAAATATGGAAGTAGGGATGCACAATTTGTGGGGATAAAACATTAAATGGCAATATTCTCAAAAAAAAATAAAAATTACATAATATAACTGGTATAATACTGTAATAATAATGTAATTATTATTGTTGTTTTGTTATTGTATTACAATTATTGACTAAAAACACAATAAGAAACATTAGAACTGTAATATTTCACTGTAAAAAAAGTGTTAAACAATTAAAATATTAATAATAATTTATTATATTATTATTTTATTTTACAGTACAACTGTTAAATGTGTGACCCACATTCACAGCATTTACTGCAAATCGAGCTGTTCCACGACAACAGCTGGGTTTCCATTTAAACGTGAAGCGATTTTTTAAAAATTTCGCAAAAAAAGAGAAAAAATGCGAATTAGGTGCGTCTCCGTCAAGTTGTTTGAGCAGATAATGGTGGTATTGGTAACCTAGCAACCAACAGTTAAAAAACAAACAAAACAAAAAAACGGAAAGACAGCATCAGTGGAAACAGCTGATCAGTCACATAGGTTTAATGTTCGCTACGTCGAAATTTATTCGGCAAATGCATTTCCATTTCCCATTGTTTGCATTAACTCTTTTTCGCACAAGTCAAAATGCACCTCAAGCGAGCGTAAAAATGTTTTTGCGAATTAAGGGATTTCTTGTAATTAGGTGTTTCAATTGCAAAAAAAAAAAAAACCTTAATTCGCAAAAACGTTTTTATGCTCACTTGAGGTGGTTTCAATCGCTCGTTTCTGACGCAATACTTCAAAATGCGCATAAAAGCAGGGTGAGGGAAACATAGCTACTGAAAACAACGAAAGAAAATAGCGCAAATACTTAATTAAATTACATAATTTGTGATTTGATAATCTCGCTAAGATTTGGATTTTATTACGATTGATCGTGCAGCCCTAGAAAGCACTGTTAACAGCAGTGGCAGATAAAAGCATACGTGACATATGCAATCAACTTATTTTGCCACAGGCTTTAATCAGCACCTTCAGCTCATTAGTTTGAATAACACCTCCTCATCTAACAGAAGGGATGCAAGCGTGTGTAGGAGGTGACAGCAGTGAGGTACAGTAGGATCTGTCTGTCTGCAGCTTCCTCCACAGGTCTCTCGCTACACACTGAGGCTATAATTGATGAGAAGTTTTGACAAAGGAGGGTGAAGTGCCAGAGGCTGGGTTCTACCTCATTAGTTCCACTAGAAAAAAAATATTCTGGGTGTAAAGACATAAATTCATGCACTAGGAGTCAACATGCACCTATATTATATAGTAATAGTGTTTTCTGATGCTGTAATGTCAAATCAAATACAGCTGAGGTCCACAGTGACACGTACAGCGTTTTCTGGATGGAAGATGTAGGAGGCAGGTGAGTTGTCCACTATGATGACTTTGTTGAGCTCTCGGCCCAGTCGGCTGAGGTCTTTGACGTAGTTCCCCCGGTGGAACACACAGGATTCCCTGAAGAGCCGTGCCCTGAACACGCCCCACTGGTCCAACAGGTCTGCTACGGGGTCAGCATACTGTAAGACCAAAATAGAGATGAAACAATACAACAATCACACTATGACCAGACAGACTAACTTTCCCTACCTGCATTTATGCATAGAAGGCATCTGTATTTTATCTCTGTCCTAAATTGAAAACTAAGTAGAATCAAAAAATAGTAAAGAAAAGAATATCAAAAATACATATTTAACATGTATTTAATGCATTTTTAATTTATCATATTTTTAAAAAATATTTCATATTTATTGCAAAAAATATATTATAAAAAATTAATTACAAAACTGCAGCAAAGCAGTTTGGCAGCAGTGTCAGTAGCACTCAATCATGCTATTCTTGCAAAATAATAATAATAATAATAATAATAATAATAATAAATTTAAAATGAAGGAAAATACTTAAATTAAAACAAAGAATCAAATAAATAAATTAATTATTTTTCATATCTGACTCAAATCCATCCCCCAAAGAACACCTGAAATAATAAAAAATTGAATAAATATTTTTGAACAAAATAATAATTTAATATGAATTGATTAATTAAACATGCATTAATAAATAAATAAATAAATAAATAACATACATTTTATGTATCTGACACAATTCCAGGCAAAAAAAACAACATGAAGTAATATATAATTTTTATTAAATAATTTTTACAAACTTAATCATGTCATAATAATCATAATAATAATGAATGAATGAATTAAAAATGCATAAAGTAAATAAACAATAAATAAATATGTATGTCTCTAACTCAGCCAAAACCCAAAAAAACTGAAATAATAAATTACTTGAATAAATTTTTTTTTTTCAAACTCAATCCAAAAAACATATATGGATTTATATATTTATATATTGATTTTCATTTATGGATTTACATCTGATTGATTCCCCCAAGCTCTTGAAAAACTGGGATAAATTTGCAATAAAATAACATGTCATTCTATTTTGACAAGGAAGCAGTTTTCTTGCTGCTGAAAATGAACGTTTGTCAGGAAAAGTATTTTATATAAATACCAGTGGTGCATAATACATCATCTCACGAACAAGATAAACGATTATCAATGCATGAACCAAACTCACTGCAAACTTTCTGACTCAGTTTCCCACACATCATTTTTTTTATTATATAGGTATATATAAATCACACAGAACAGCAAAATCGCGCTATACAACATTAAAGTTCCTCGGAGAGTATCTCACAGGAGATGGATCCTGTGAGCTCCACTGACTTCACTCCATCGCTTATTTGCATAACATTCAATTTTTCTCAACTTTGTTGAATCACTGGGTTCACACACATTACAATGCTAGCATTGCTAATGTCAGCTTTCACTCAAAAATGACTTCCTTTGCTAAATCTGTAAAATATTGACTAATTGGCCAAATATTAAAAAACACTGACTAGAAATTGCAAGCTGTTAGTCACTCCTAAAGATGGTTTAGGCCTATATGCAGTCTGAAGAAAGCTTAGGAAATCTTACCTTAGCCAGACTGGCTGTAAAAAGAACACATTCAAACAGTTCGCCCATTTTCTGCAGAAACTCATCCACGTGAGGCCTCTTCAGTACATAGACCTTCAAACAAACCAAATAAACAGCTATTACTGATGGAAAGATACCGATTCTGATTTCTGCAGAGAGACAGGATGCTGACACTGAACTTTCAACAAACCTCTTCGTTGAGTTTCAGTCTTCAACTTGTAGTTCAGTAGCTGCAACCAAGTGCAAGTAACCAAGAACAGGCCAACCCTGATCCACAAAGCCTATCCTGGATTACTTGAACCAGGTACCTGCCACGTCGCAGATGTTTTCCAGGAACAAATGAGCCATATTGACTCACACACACATTTACAATCAACACACTCCAGACTCCCCTCAAGTGTGTTTACTCTTTGTTCAGACTGGTGACATTTGTTTACTTCAAGTTTTAGTTACCTCGAGTGAGTGCTACTGACTACATTGCACCCAATGCCTCGAGGAGAATGATAAAAAGGAAATGAGTTCAGATTCAGACTGTGATTTAACATGAACCCTTTGGGGCCACTCACATATTACTGCTTCTTATAAGAGATGAAATGACAGACAAAAAAACACTGAATAAAAATACAAAGCCTTAGAGGACACATCTTGGAAATAGTAAGATATCATTACCGCTGATGTCTTAATAGAGCAGAGAATGCACAGAACAGTGAGGTTGCCACCACTAAGATGGATTTTATGTTGCAATTCTTAATTATTTTTTACAGGAATAGTTCAGGTTCAATATAAGTTAAGCTTGATGTAGCATAATGTTGATTACCATAAAAATGAATTTCTACTTTTCACTCTATTTATTTAAAAGAAACAAAAATTGAAGTTACAGCGAGGCACTTACAATGGAACTGAACAGGTTCAATGCATAACTGTTAAAATAATATAAGTTCGCTTTAAAAATGATTGCAATTTTAACAGTAAAACTCCTACAGTTAATTGGTTAATGGTAAACAGTTTACAGTAAAATACTGTTAAATGTACAAATTTTGGAAGTGAAAAAGCACAAGTCTTAACTTTTTCT
Organism: Tor tambroides; assembly: GCA_021397915.2. Taxonomy (NCBI): domain Eukaryota; kingdom Metazoa; phylum Chordata; class Actinopteri; order Cypriniformes; family Cyprinidae; genus Tor; species Tor tambroides. Next base: position 148,930 of record JAFVLL020030437.1, on the reverse strand, counting down.
TATCAGTTTTGAACATTAGGATTTTATGTTACATCTTGTGTTGTTTATTTTAATTTTATGTCACGTTAAATTGATGCTGTTTTGTATAACATTATTAGTATTTACCTCAGCTTGTGAACAAGCAAGTTGTGATGAATTTTGATCCATCATATTATCTTTTTCTTTACCATCTGTATTTTTAAGGTGTTTATCAGTATATTATAAAAGGTAAGAAACAGCTTTACTAATTTGATGTAGTAACATTATTTCAGTTAATAAAGTAGATTTTTTATTGTACATTAAATTTCAATCTGTAAAACCGAAAAAGTTGCTATTGTATTTTTACAGTAAATATCTGGCAACCACAGCTGCCAACCGTAATTTTATAATTTTTACAACATAGTAGCCACAAGATGATGTACTGTAACCAAAAGTGTTAACATGATTTTAATATGAAAATCACTTAACATTTTCTGGGTGAAGTTCCAATTTTACAACTTTGTTTGCCCCAAAACAGGTGTAAAAATGATGGATTAAGCAGCTTTATGGCTCAAACGTTGCACATTTTTAGCATTTTATTTTAGCATATTATAATGTAAGAGCTTTAATAAAATTATTTTAAATCCTCCAAAAATTGGTTCCATCCACTTCTATTGCAAGCGCCTCACTGTAAACCTTGATTTTTTTTGGTTCCTTTTGTTTTTAAAGGAAACAAAGGACAAGTCAAAATTATATTTGTTTTTATCCAACAAATGCTGTCGACTTGTATGGAACCCATAATATTCCTTTAATTTCAATTTATGACATATGTCATGTCAAGGTTATGTGACACTGCAGGACAAAAAACACAGTCCAGATTCAAAGGGAGCGAAAGCTTTGATAATAATCCGTTGCTGACAAAGTGTGAACATTTACCCATGGCTACATTTGAGCTCATTTGCACGGTACCTGATGAACTGTTCCGTCAATCTCCACAGGGACTATAAAGTCTGCGTTGCTGATGGGCTGCAGGCACAAAACAGGAAATCACACATTAGGAGCCTGCTTGAAACCGACTGTAAACATGTTACAGCTGTATCAGCTGCGCTGTTCTCTGAGAGAGCCAGAGGGAGGCATGCATCGCTTCACAGCTACCTGTAGTCAAGAATTTCAATTAGACTTCTTTGAGCGTGTATGTGCATGAGTGTGTGCATTTGAGCGTGTGTGTTTCTGACAGCTGACTGCATGGAGCTGGAACTGCAAGTGTCTTTGAAAAGAGACTTGATACGCTTTTAAAGAAAGCGGAGGGAGAGAGAGGAGGAGACGTGCTGTAGAGCGCTGGGAGACGATGAAAGAGACTCAGCGGGTGGCTATGAGCTGTCTTATTGCAAACAGAGAAAGGGAAAGGAAGATGAGGATGAGAAGAGGAGAGAAAACTTTTGCTCTGTGCACTTTTCAAGGGCTTGTTAAAAACAAGGAAATTCTGTGGATCTCAGTTCTGATTGGACGGCAGAGGAGGAGGCTCATCCAACATCTGACCTGGCTTGCATAACATCATGACTGTGATGGCTAGTTCCATCAACAACAGGCAGACTGCAGAACATAATAATCTTAATTAGTATTTTTCTTAAGTAGTCTTGTTTTGATTTTACTAATTTTTTGTATTTTACTAATATAATTTTGTTTACCATTTTTTTAAAACATAAATTTACAGATCACTTTATGCTTAAAAGGCTACAAAAACTAAACTCAGTTAAAGTCTCAGAAAAATTATTATTATTATTTAGTAAATTTATCATTTTATGAATGCTTTTTCTGGAAAACAAGAAAAACCATTAAGAAAATGATTTTTCTCAGTTAACAGTTTGAATGTTTGTTTATCTAGAAATACAGTGGACAGATTCTGGAATGTTTTAGTAATTTAATGTCTGTCTGAAATAAATATTTAATGAAGGGACTGATTTCAGATCAGTTTTCAGAGTCAACTGATTTACACATCAGTTCATAATATGGCCAGCAGGAGGAGTGGGTTGTCTATATGAATGGGGACTGTGAAACTGGCAGAGCAGTATTTATTAGCTAGAATAAATGCATTAAATATGTACTAAAAAAAGAAAAAGAAAAATCCAAATCCTAAACTCAACATATAAACTGTAGTTGGAAGGGGTCTTGCGTAAGCCTAAAGCAGTTAATTTTGTACAAATTACCATCTGACTGTACATTATCCTATTTAATACATAGCTACTTACCACATAAGAAAATACACTGACTTTGGAGATTGAAGTAAAATAATTAAATTATTTTATTATATGAGGAAAAAAAGATTTGTTTTGAAACTAGGATACTGTAGGTGATTGGCTGTCAGTAGAAACGGTCAATTATCAGTTCAGAAGTCATTATACAAAAATATTCTGACTGATGAAAATCAAGAATTCCAGACAGCCATGTATTAAAAAATATTGAAACAACTAAAACTTAAAAAAAAAAATCCATTGCATTAAATACTAAATATTTCATATTCTTGTTCAAATACTTTTTGTAGGCACAGTATGTAAAAAAGAAAAGAAAAAGAACAGCATCTGTCACTTAGAAAATCAAGCCAACTGAGACAGAACATTCTAATTAATAATTATAAGTAATAGAATATATTGTAAACACTCGTCAAGTATGATCACGGTCAAATCGTTTTTGTGTAACTGTGAGCATACCTTTCCAATGTGATGTGTGTGTGGGTGTGTGTTTTGGTGTCAGGATGGGTGTATTTGTGTGCGTATGTGAGATTGTGAACGCGCACAAAGGCATGCATCCCTCTCTCTAGGCCTCTTTCTCTCAGTCGCCGCCTTTCTCTCTTCTCTGAGCAAAAACAGGAGCTGCCAGGCAGACATTTTAAAGGAGGACAGGCTTAACAAAACACAGTTATTAGTCTTAGAGCAAACACATTTAGTATCTGTCACTGTCTTTCTCCTTTGGGAGCAGGGATGTATCCAGCTGTGGAAGACATGTATGCATTAAGCAGGATGTGTGTACGTATGTAAATGTGGGGTGACTGTGTGTAATCAACTGGCCATAGTTGTTTACTTGACCGTATGTGCGTGTGTATGAGAGAGAGAGAGAGCTAAAAACCAGCCTAAAACCAAGATGCAGAGAAGTGGGTCACTGCGCTCAGCAGGTGGCTCCCCGAAGCGCTACTTTCTAAGGACCAGACAAACATTTAATCTCAGAAGAGGATTTAATTCATTTGGGACTTCAAATCCACCCCAACAACCTCAAATACTGCCAATGCCTTCTGTTATCATGTTTTAGGTTGCTCAAATTATTCATCTGGCCACTCAAAAACAATGTGCAGGAGTGAATGTTCTAAATTTGCTCAATGTTTATTTAGAAATGAGGACTGAAATGGAAGCTCTGTCCCAAAACCTACTGAGCTGCCTCACTGTCTAGTGCCTACATAGGCAGCTGCCTTCTAAGGGAACATTCACATAGGATGAAATAGGATCTCAATAGTGACCGAACTGGAATGGTCTATAAAGGCAGAAACTCCATACAAATAGCACTCTGCATGAGAGACCTGTTTCACAATTGATTCCAATAGAGTTTAACATTAGCATGTTGCTATGTTAGCACATAACACTTATTAAAATGCATAACACACAAAAATTGGTTGAATTAATCTATTTCTAATTACACTGAACTATTTTTGCCATTCCTTAAAAAATATGCATTTATGATCAACATTTTGCCCGCATTCTCCACCATCTTTGATTATTGTGTATTCTGGAACTTCCTTCTTTGCAAAGGATAGTTATGGCAATTGATACATTCAAGGCCCAGAAACGTAGTAGGGACATCGTTAAAGTAGTCCATGTGACATCAACCGTAATATTATGAAACTACGCAAATACTTTTTGTACGCAAAGAAAACAAAAATAGTGACTTCATTCAACAATTTCTTCTCTTCCATGTCAGACTCTGTCGCACATTCACAAGAGACCCACCATGCAGGAGTCGTTGAATGAAGTTGTTATTTTTGTTTTCTTTGCACACAAAAAGTATTCGCATAGCTTCATAACATTGCGGTCGAACCACTGATGTCTCATGGACTATTTTATCGATGTCCTTACTACCTTTCTGGTCCTTGAACATGTCAGTTGCGCTGCTCTCTATACAGGGTAAGAAAGCTCTTGGATTTCATCAAAAATATCTTAATTTGCATTTCCGAAGATAGTCTTACGGGTTTGAAATGACATGAGGGTGAGTAATTAATGACAGAATTTTCATTTTTGTGTTAACTATCCCTTTAAGCCTACTTTTTAAAAAGGCTCCCTACATAGGCAGCTAACTACGTTTTAAAACAATATTTAGCAATACTTGGCGCTACTCAAAAGCTTGTCAAATAAAGAATGGCAATGGTTGCCAAGGTAAAACTGATTAGCAAGGCTCAATATGCCACTTATTCATTGCTATATGAAGTATCATAACAACAAAATTGTAGTATTTATGGTTATGTGTGTGTATTCAGAAGTACCTTGAAGGAGCTGTGCACGAGGGTCTCGTCCAGGTCAATGACCACACAGTTCTTGCCGTAATCATTAATGCTGACCTCAGGCAAGAGGTATTTGGCTGGAGGCTGGAGGAAATACGGCACAGGTGAATGCAATGAGGAGAGAAAAGCAAACAAGCAGTTCGCTGGAGGATAAAGATGCATGCTTATCATATCAGCCAGACATTCAGAGTTATAATCAAAAGCTATAGGTCCTTCTCCAATGAGAGACAACATGCACTGGAGATTGTTCTGTTGTTGTCCCAAATGAATCCCAAATGATATACTGGGATCTGGTGGTTTTGGATAACCTTGAAACAACGATCATAGCTTTGTGTTAAAGTGACTGTCCCCCCTGGTTTGACTTCACTGCCAAGTCGTGTTGCCTAAGCACAAGCTGCCTCTGTAGATGGTCTGCCAGTAACGGGAATGAGATGTCCTTTACTAAGCCTGACCTGAGGGAGGCAGATGGAGTTGCCTATGGGAGCAAAACACACTCTCACAAATCATAAAGATGCAAGCAAAGTCATATACAGCACATGCAGGCATGCATAATTTATGCACATTCATAACAGTAATATGCCGAATATTCTTTACATGTGCATTTCTGCATGAGTGTGGAGGAAAGGTCATGGAGGACAGTGCATGGGCTGGATGATTTATCTGTGCCAGTATGAATCTGCTGGAGTCCTCCATGACCTTTCACTGCCAATATTTCCACCTCATCAGGTTTGAATAACTATTTGCAATTCGAATGACATTAAACTACATTAAAGTTTAATTATTACTGTAATTCATAATTATTCCAGTATGTACTTTAAGTATTTAAAATGTGATCAATGTGTCAAACATGAATAAACCTATAGCCTATAAAGTGAGTCTCAGTGTATGACCTTATATCAGGAATACCAACATAATTACCACAATAATTTTTATGTTATGACCAATAACCAATAAAAGGCTGATATTGAAATTCTGTATTATTTTGTCTACATAAATAAAAGTATATAATAATTTTTTTATGGTCTATGCTGAACTCTGTTCGTTTGCATCAGAGTAAAATTATCAGGAAATTCATTTTTGGGTGAACTTTTCCTTTAAGGATTGCAATATTATAATATACAGTTTGTAAAATAAATATTTATTTTGAGATTTGCAAAAGATTACATTAATAGTTATTAAACTATTAGTTTTTAAAAAATAATTTTGAATTATTAGTGATTGAAGACTAAGTGAGTGTTAGATGACAGCAAACGCAATTTTTTAAAAAATAAAAAAATAGGGAAATGAGCATGCACAATTAAATATCCAATATTCACCAATACTAATAATTAATATTTACAAAATAGGTTTTTTGAGTTTTACTATCACCGAGGGAACATTCAGTTCCCACATAGATACACAAACAAGACCACACAGATGGTCAAATTTATGCATGCTCCATGAGTACAGGCAATTACATCATAACATTATAACTCTGAAGACTTTACGGTTTTCAAACAATGCTTTAACCATAATTGAAGCATCATGCTGTGTCAGTCAATCCCAGCATTCATTTCATGGCTTTCAAACACATACGATTTATCACTTGCTTGCATTAGGATAATCTGTTTGCTCTGAGTGAAAAATGACAGTCAACAGTTTGTGGTTCACTAAATTCCAAACTTAACCTTTTCCCCAATCCAGACACTTTCAAAAAGCATTAGAGAGAAGATACTGAAAGCTTGACATCATGCAGTTGAAAATTAGTGTCTGCCAGTCAGAGTGGGAGGATCTGGAAGCGGGCGGTGAGACATTCCCAGCTGTCATCTTAGAAAACACCAGCGGATCCGAGGTTTGATTACAATTACTATGAGAATTAAAACTGCCAGCGTTTTCTCAGTGTGGATGCTCGGTTTTGCTGAGCAGGCAGAGGCAGGTGGAGTGTGTTTCAGGATTTGGGTCTCCCCTATCTCAGGCTCAGCATGAAGGCCTGGCTCAGATCAGCAAACCTCACCGCACGCTCTTCCTCTAGCAGGTGCAGTGTGGGATGATTTGACATTCGGAGATTGCTGTTGTCCTCAAGTACAGCTAATTGCTATCAGCACTACCTGTCTGCCAATTACATATGATTATAATTGGGTTTAAGACTGAATGAATGAAATAGCATTCTCCACATATTTAAAGGGTACACCCAAAATAAAAATTGTCGTCAATGACTCATGTCATTCCCAAACAGTATGACTGTTCTTGTGAAACAAACAAAAGTCTTATGTCTACACAATGAAAGTCAATGGGGTCCAATCAGTGTTCTTTAGGACTCAATTGTATGGAAACCTGCTTCTGCCACTTAATAAAAATTGCAAGTTGCAAGGTAATTGTAAGTTTTTCCCTCACAATTCTGACTTTCTTCTTGCAATTGCATGTTTACATCTTGCAGTTCTGACGTTTTTCCCCTCAGAATTGTGAGTTATAAACTCGCATATGCTAAAGGCAGAATTGCAATATAAAAACTCTTTTTTTTTCTCAGACTTATACTCGCAGCTGTGAGTCGAATTCTGAGGGAAAAAAGACTGATATGTACTCAGAATTGTGAGTTTATGTCTCAAAATAACTCGCAATTGTGTTATAAAGCCATAACTGCGAGATATAAGCTCACAATTCTGTGAGTTTGAGAGTCTGAGAGTCGCAATTGTGAGTTTTTTTCTCACAACTGAGAGTTTATATCACACAATTCTGAGGAAAAAAAAAGTCAGAATTACCTTTTTTTTAATTCAGTAGCAGAAATGGACTTCCATACAATTGACTATTGGCAAAAACTGTCAAAAAATTCTTCCAAATATCTTCTTTTGTGTTCCACAGAAGAAATAACAGGTTTGGAATGGTGTGAGGGTGAGTAAATGACAGAATTTTCAATTTGGGTGATCTATCCATTTAACTTAACAAATTTTGAGTGAAACAGAATATTGAATTGGAAATAATTAAGGGCAGTTTGTTGATTTGATCTGTTTGATCTGATCATATATGGCTATGATATGTTGATATTAACACATGCTGCTTAGGTTTTGTCAGCAGAAAAACCCATATCAAAGGCAGAGTTATTACAATTTGATGAAAGATTATGAAAACAGTTTTTTTTTTCTTTAGAACAACGTGCAATGATATGGACAATAAGACATTTACTGAAGTAATGATATCGATCAAAACATTTTGATAAGATCTGAGCTCTGCGTGAGTGTTTTCTGTAATGAATGAAAGTAGATGCAGGCAAAAAACAAATCTGCACTGAAGGATTGTACAGGTCATTGCAAAATGTATTGCTATGGACTATAGATAAGTGATTTAAGTGATAGGGTAAAAGTTAAACTCCATGAAAATAAACACTACACTGAAGCCACTTTTGTAAAACCCATTTGTGTCACAATAACAATTATCTCAAAGTAATCAATTCAATTCAAATGTTTAATCAATTGAAAGCCCAAGGTTTAAATCCTTCTATCATTTATGCACAATATGTGGCTGTTTTCCAAGATGCTGCATACTTTATGTAAAGTGGTGTAGAAGCTAAATGCATCCCAGAAAAATGAAGTCAGGCAGGTTTCTCTCAAGAGATGAAAATATATGCATAAGCATGCACGCAAAATAAAAAAAGATAATACATACACTGGGAATAGGGATGACCTGGACCTGATCACACTGAGAAACAAAACCAGATAGAAAGAAAGAAAACAAAACGGAGGGAAGAGAATCATCAAAAAAAAAAAAAACCAAGCACAACAAACACGACACTGTGAAAGCAAACATCGCAACTGAGATTACGAACAGTTGTACATTATTATTACATGACTGACTAACACACAGACAGACATGCTGACAAAAATCACATCCTTGTTCACAGCGTAATCCTGCCGGGATTCTCTCTGTAAGGGCTGTAAAACACATGGGGTTCGTTTTAAGTGTCTGTGGATCTAAAACAGGGCAGCTTCGAGCACATGCAGATGTAAAATAGAAGGACATTCCTCTGCAGATTGCGAGTCATTTGCAGGCAAACACTGGCGGTAATGCGATCTGATTCAGATCCATTTATAGCTGCCTGTACCTGCTTTGGCAGCACACATGAGTGTTTGTGGAGCGCTGTGGCTTAAAGTTTCGCCACGGACAGTGAGGTCATTTCACACGGTACACCGCCCAGCGTTTGTGTGTGTGTGTGTGTGTGTGTGTGTGTTTGGATGTATGCAAGAGACAGAAAGAAAAAGAACAAGAAAGAGAGTGAGTGAAAACACACTAAACAATAGACACAAGATACTAAATGCGCTGAAATAACTCTACAATATGAGTATTTACTGCAATTTTTTGTAAATATTGTGGCAGTCTTTTTGGTGAACAAGACGTCTTGTGTGAACAAAAGTGTCCGATAAAAGGGGTTTACCAAGATAAAGCAAGTTGTGTTCAGCTGGTCATGTGATGTCAACATGGCGGCCCCCATGAGGTGGTCTGCTCCATGTAAAATAAAACAGCTTTTATTAGGCTACTGATGGACTGGAGTTTTTGTGATGAGTGTGCAAAACAAAAAACAAAACAAAAATTAAACTTAAAGGTAATTGCAAGTTTTTATCTCACAATTCTGAATTGTGAGATAAACTCTCAATTGCGAGTCCAATTCTGAGGGGAAAAAAGACTGATACGTTCTCAGAATTGCAAGTTTATCTCTATAAACTCAAGATAAAATAAAATAAAATGTCGCTTTATTTATTGTAAAAGAACTGTCACACAGGGATCAAGTACATGACATGTTTGTACCATCCCAGTGTAAAGCTTTATTGCTCAAATGTTGCCCTTTTACAGCTCTGGAAATGTTTTAGAGCTCTTGGTTGTGTTTCCTTCAAGTATCAATTTTCTCTCAGTTGTTTCTTCTAAAATTACTTAGGAGAAATAAAAGCAGAAATAAGCATGTTAAAATTAATTAGCTCAGTTTTGTCTTGTAAGAATTTGATGAGAAATCACAGACTATTGACTGCAGTCAGACTTGGCTAGTCTCAGTTGAATTTGAGATATTTCTCAGGAGAACGATCTGAAAATCAGGAGCAAACGTCTCAATTTTGCTCCCTAGGAGAAACAACTAAGATATTAAAAAGATCTCATTTGTGCTTTTTACTTTTCAACATGGTGACCTGTTTTGCATAATTACATTATTACCTGAAAACAGCATAGATGACATGCAAATAAACAGGCACAATGCATTCTAAGTGTAAGTGTATTCCCCCTTAAGTGTACATAGCCAATGGGAGAAAGAGAGAAAGAAAAATAAAGAAAAAGGAAGGAGGGGAAGGAACAAACTGGGCAGTAAGTAATCAATCACACAAGACACATACTTTATTGGAATTAAAGAAGCAGTTCAGGAATGTGAGAGAGAGAATGTGTGTGTATGTGGGTGGGTGGAAATTGAAGAATGTGTGTGAGGGGAAGCAGGCCCATCATTTCTAGAACTGGATGGTAAACATCACAGCGGGTTCACCGAGTTCGGAACAGCTGGAAAACTTTGCGGTGTGGACACGGGAACAGCGTGCACAGAGCCTGCATTCGGGCGCAGCTCGCAAACAAGAAAAAAACCTCAGCTAAACCGAGAGTTTGCTAATAAACAGACTTTATTCTGAGCTGGAACAACATTAGCAATTCAAACACAGTAATTTAAACTCTCCAATTTCATGCATCCATTGCTGAAGATTTTCACGCCGTTAAAACTGTCGTTAGAGAAATAAATGAGGCCTCACCTTTGGAGGGCTGCTGTTCTCCTCGGCAGGTGGAGGGAGGGAGCAGGTCTTGTTGTTGGTGGCTGGTGGTTCTGCATTATAGTCCCGGAAACAGCAGAAGAAGGGACTAAAGATACTTCTGTTCCTGTGTTTCTTTAAACTGCTGTTGGACTGGGAGACTGTGACAGAGAAAAACACACACACACACACACACACACCACACGTTGGTCACTGCAATGCACAAACTGTTCAAAACATCTGGGGCTTTACCTTCCCTGCCCTGTAACTTAAAACCCGTCGGCCTCACATACAGCGCACATTCACGAAGGAGGTCGTAACGAGTGAAAAAACAACGGTCTGTCGGAGTTTGCTTATTAGTTACCGTGCACAGCTCACATTGACCGAACAAGTGTGCAAACAGCTTTTTTTTTGTATTATGGTGCACAGAACGCGTCTCCATGGGCGACTCTGTCACCTTTGCCCCCTACGCTTGCATGCCTGCTGTTCTGTGATTGCATTCCATGAACACAACAGCACGTCATCGTGCACAGCAATAGGTCTCAAGTACAGTTACACAACCTGCTTTAAAAGCCCTCTATTGGGCAAAAAAAATGCAAATTAGACATTGTACATGCTAAATGTGAGGAAGACATGTTTAAGCTGATAGACGGTGGGTCTAAAATTGAGTGTAGTTTTGCATGAACATATGCATGATGTCAAGGGTCACAGTAAAATAAATGAAATGAAATGAAATAAAAGTGCATTTTATTGTAAAAGAACAGTCTGCATAATCCCAAGGTTTGCACAGTCCCAAAATAAAGGAAGAGCCTTTTCCACCAAAACAAAACAAAACAAATGCCCTCTTTATTGTAAAAGTCGTCAGACAATGTTTGCACAATCCCAGAATAAAGAAATATCCCTTTTCAAATAAAACAAAACATAACAAATGTTTACATGATCTCAAAACAAAACAAAACAAAACTCACAACAAAAATCAAAACAGAAGCTTTCCTTTTAAAGTAAAAGTCAAAAAAGTCACACAAGGTATACACAATCCAAAAATAAAGAGTCTTTTTCAAATAAAACAAAACATACATTTTTAAAGACGAAACAAAGCTAAACAAACAAAAATGATGTCCTCTTTATTGTAAAAGGACAGTCACAGAAGGTTTACATGATCTCAAAACAAAACAAAAACAAAAGATCAACAGATCAAACAGATCAAAAATCAAAACAGCAGCTTTTCTTTTAAAGTAAAACTAGTTTCACACAGGGTTTGCGCAATCCAAAAATAAAGGAAGAGCCTTTTTCAAATAAAAACAAAACATAAATTTTAAAAATCGAACAAAGCAAAACAAACAAAACAACACAAAAACAAATATTGTCATCTTTATTTTAAAAGAACAGTCACAGAAGGTTTACATGATCTCAAAACAAAAAAACAAAACAAAACAAAAACTCAAAACAGATCAAAACAGCAGCTTTCCTTTTAAAGTAATACATCTGTCCATCTCACAATAACATTCTGGTTATGCGCACATATGTGCATGATATTTTGGCCAGTAACTGCAGGAACTACACAAACAGTACTATGAAAAGAAATACTGAATATTTGCAAAGCTACATTACTTGGTTGCACTCCAGTTGATTGCTGGGTAATAAACAGAAAGACTGGATGACAAAAACTGGCTCTCCATAGGTGATCTAATGAGGCGTGCAGGCCAGGTATTGTTATTGGAAGAACAGGTCGCTCTTGACAGCAGCAGACGTTTGGCAAAATAGAGGGGGTAAGCAAAACATTAGGAAAATGTGCATTTTTTTCTCTCTTTTCTGTTAAATTGAGTAACAAAAGGCTCAATCACTGAAGACTAACATGTTGGTCTAGACTCTAGATGTTTCTTTCTAGTCATACTGCTATCTTGTGACCTGCTGTGTGTTAAAGTGGCACAGTACAGATAGGGTTTCATGCTATCCAGGTCAGTTGTGAGGGCCAAGTGCTCTCATTGTTGCAGTAATGCCTGTTGTTACAGCACCTTAAAGTAATAACAATCAACCAATTATACACTTTCATTAAATCAAGAACTACTACAGTGCAGTACAATCTTCTAGCAGGAAAACCTGGCTTGTTATTTTAAATTAGTTTAGCCAATTATTTGTTAACATATTTGCTAATACTAATATAATTATTCAGGTAATCAGTTTGCTTTAACAGCTCTTTTAGTCTGTGTATGTTGACTTCAAGGTCTCCTACATTATTATAAAAGATAAAAATATAATTATTGAGATATTTATAGGCATGATTTGGTGAAAGACATTTTTATTTATAAAATAAAATTTCCTTGGCCAACCCAGGCTTCCTGTTCATTTGAAATACATCAACACAAGATAGAAAACTGAGCTTGTGAAAGCATTAAGGATTTTTTTTAATGTATTAGTATCATGCATATAATTTTACTCAATACTATACTAATGCACTTATAACTTGAGCAATGTAATAGTTGGTGTCAAAACATATTATATAGACCTCCTTCCTATTTTTCAAATTCTATGATTATAAAATGAGTGTAAGCTAAATTAGTTCACTTGAATTTCTATTTTATCTAATTATGTGAGGTTTGTGTTTCTCTAAAACTTTTTATGCGGTTGATGGTCTTGGCCAGGTACAGTACGTCTTGTCCAAAAGCTTTTTAAATCTCAGCATGTCTAACCTCTTTACATAAAGGTTAAATAAAAATAAAACCCGTGAGCCAAGCGGGTCTCAATCTCATAATGGAAGAAGCATTAGGGTAATAGCTTACAGCATCTGTCTGATTACTGCTATTGGAAAACACATAAGGTCACATCAGACCATGAGGAAATCCGCTTCCTGTGGCCCGGTACAGCTTGATGAGGTTGACAAGAACTCAGTCCAGCCCAAGTACTTCAGTCCTTATGATGATCCCCAAACAACAAGCTTTGGCTAGAACCATTATTAACCACCTGTATGAGTACAACATGTCACTTCCTACTATTTCCACAAGTGACTGCATTAAAAGTGAGGCAAGATATTATGGAAAAAAGGAATTTCTTTCTTTTAAAAAAAAAATAGTCCCAAAACAAATGTCTTTTATCAATATGTGTAGAATATTCAGCATATTGGGGACACTGCTCATTTTACACACAAAGACAAATCATAACATCTAATAACAAGTCATTCACATAAGTCTTAAAAGATAGAAAAAACCCCTATTGATAAAAAATCTGTTTAGCTATTTTTATTAATTTGAGATATTGTTGGAACTGAACAAGGCAACACATTTGAAATTGTTGCTGTTCTCTTTATTATAAAGGAACAGTCACACAAGGTGTCCCAAACAGAATTAACAGAAAAACTTTTCAAATAAAATAAAATAGATTTTATTCTGGTATTTTGCATTAAGAAAAAAAACACACATGCAGCAAGTGTCTTTAAACACACTGTAAGGTACTTGTGTGAAACTAATTTGAGGGGTGTCTCCAAAGACACTCCAAAGATAGAGACAGAGCAGAGGCATTAGATTTTCTATCTAACTATAATTACCTGTCAGTTGACAAGCTGGGCTCTGAGGCATAACGAGATGTAAACGAGCCGAACGACCTTCCACACAGAAACACTAGTCAGAGGGTGATTTAATAGAGTATTTTAAAACATAATTGCACTGTTGAACAAAATTCTCAGGCTTATTATAATGAGTAACTATGTCTACCGAGGATACACAGTCTGTCATAACACACAGTACGATCCAACCTCTGCGCTCACATTCCCAAAACACCGTTCCTGTGCGATCCCTCCCTCCCGGGCCTCCATTTTGAGGCTGTTGGTATTTTCCCGCCTTGATCGTCTGCCCTGCACGGCAGTCTAATAATATGCAGGTGGGAAGGACGCCAGAGGGAGAGAAGGAAGGAGGTGGGCAAACAGGAGGTGGGCCACTGTAATGAAGCCTGTACCCTGTACCAGCCCCCGAACAACCATCCATCCAACACAAACAGGGTTTTCTCCACACGCACACATACAAACATACCCATCTAAAAACATATTCTCTGGCTGACCACAGGAATGTGGCTGGAGTCAGTTTGCATGGCGGTGCCGTCTCTGCTACAGTGTGAAGAAGTGTTGTTTATTCTATTCAAATTCAACCTCACTCCACAAACTGTAGTTAACAGATGTCTGTATTCATGAATGCAAGCATTTGTCTAACAAAGTAGAGATTAGGACTGCACGATTAATCAACATAAACCCGAAATTGTGCTAAGGCTTAGCTTGATTATCAAATTACAAAAACTGCAATTTAATTAAATACATGAGCTGCATATTTCAGAGTAAAGCGTGGCGGTGTGTTTTTTACACGCTAGAAGTTTTCAGCGTCTCAGAGCAGCTGCGGCTCGTAGTAAACCTCTGCATGTGCTGTGAGTTTGGATCATTTATAACGTTTGGGAACACAGCATGTGCCAACCATCTTCCCAAACATGTAATGAGAAACGCTTATTAACTGCCTGTTGTCAACAAAAGAGAAAATTAATGACTTCTTGAGTTGTTGTTGTTTTTTTGGCAGAATAAAAGCTTGATAGTTTAATGCAGTGGTTTTCAACCTGTGGGCCGCAGCCCTCTAGTGGCCTAGGTATTGCAGGGGGGCCGCCAATTATTATTAATAGAAATTGTAATATTGTTAATATAATAAAAAATGTCTAGTCAAAATCAAATAAATCATAATTTGATATATAATTAAATAACGAGAAATAAATAATAAACTGTTACTATGCGTTCACTATTCGAGCTCACTGATTGGTTTAATAACAATCCACCAATTTAATCTAACATATTTTTGCTACATACATCATATGCTACAACAAGATTTATACACGGTCCTTCTGTGGCTCTAATAAAATCTGTGCTTCATAGAGCTATAATATAGATCGCGCATTCTCTTTCCGTTTACTCTGTTGATTTAAACACCGAACTTCAAACTCGTCTATGCCGCTTTTTGATCTTTCTTAAAGTAAACTTTTGCCCATTTGGTGATCAAATAAAGTTTTAGACAGCCACTTGAATTGAACACGACACGTTTGTGTGTGTGTGTGTGTGTGTGTGTGTGTGTGTGTGTGTGTGAGATATCTGATAGCTGTGAGTTGTCCGCGTGGCACGACACAGCGCTGAACTTTTGCCCGGTGTGAGACTAACATATTTTGTTATTTTGATTAGATAATCAAGTGTTCTAGAATAGAAGCAGTTAAACTGTGAGAGTATCCAATATCCATATGTATGTAATTTCAATACTATGACCTTAGTGTAGATATTTAAAGATGGCGATCTTTAACATGACTGTTGATATGAAATGGTAACACTTTACAATAAGAGTTCATTAGTAACTTTAACTAAGAATGATAAAAGCTGTAGAATAGAAGTATTGTTCCTTGTTAGAGTGTGTTAATTTCAACATTTACTGATATATTTTTTTTTATTTTGAAGTTGCTTTTGTTGACATTAATGAACTATGAACTAACTTTAATGATCAATATATATTTAATATTAATATTTGTATTCATTTACAAAGTATAGTTTATTTTTTTTATAGTAGAGCACTATTTATTTTGCGTTCAGTATCCATTTTAAAAACTTTCAGTTGATTAATCGGTATCGACCAGTGTGGTCCAACCTAGCTATCGGTAAATCCACATTGGACCATATAAAATATCGGTTGACCCCTACTTTACACTGTATCATCTTACTCAAACAATCTATGTTATCTTAGTGAAGACAACTGACAAAGTCTTCCTTTCAGGTTTATATAATAATTCTTATTTTAATATTTTTATTTAGTTCCAATAATAATAATCATAATAAAAATAATAATCATCATTATTATTATTATTAGTAGTAGTAGTAAAGTAAGTTTGATACATAATCACAAAGCTTTTAGCTACAAACCAGGAGCCTTAAAAAAAAAATTCAGTTTTTCTCAGGAAAAAAAAAATAAAATAAATTTCCTCCAAATCGTGCACAGATACCAAAGGAATAAACTCAGAATCCTGTAGACAACAAATGACAGAAAACCAAGTCTACAAGGGCCTGACATTCCAAAAACACTGACGTTTGATTGACAGCTATCTTTTTGGGAAATCGCAGTGCACAAAAACAGAAATGCACAGGGAAATCTCGATACACAAAACAAGAGCTGCAAAGACAAATTCTAGCAATTCCCTTCTCCCTGTCTGCAGTTTCCAGGTTGGCAAATGAAAGCTTTGTTTTCATCATGTACGGACCATTCCCATAGTCAAGTGAGGTAATTTGATGCCGAGTGGTCACATGTGGGCACGGTCTCTTTGCTCTCACAGCCGGAAGAGGAACGCACAGGAAATTCCTTACATTCCTGACAGGAAAAGATAATAACCCTCTGACCCACAGTGTGGAAAAATGCCCATCTGCAAAGAACACAGACCCCCAGTTTCATTACAGGGGTCAGAACTGGCTGTGGTCTGTGTGTTTGTGAGGGGAGAGTGGCGTGAAGGAAATGGGGGAAAGGTTAAAGAAGATAAGAGAGGGATACAGAAAAAGAGAGAGAGGGAAGGGCCGGGTTAAGCATCAAACGCCCGCTCAGTTGTTGCTTTAATAATTAAGATGGTCAGTTCGCTGTGAGCAAACACGGGAATTGAGGTGATAAACAACAAGCTCACAAATCTGTTTGCGGTTTTGTTCCAAAAGCTGATACGAAAGAGGAAAAATGAGAAAGAGATTAACTGTATACCCCCTTTACACTGTATCATTTTACTCAAACAATTCGTGTTGTCGTAGTGAAGCCAATTGCTTAAGCCTTCCTTCCGGCTAGTTCCTTACCTAATCAGCCAGATGAGTAGTAAAGATCCAAGTCTTACATCATAGGTTTTTAAATGTTTGCATATTCAGTGTGCAGCTCACGTTGTCGGTCTCAGGTCTGGTAGGATGATGTAAACCAGAGGACATCAGAGAGCCAAGACAGCCGGCTGATGAAGACATAAATGACTGTTGACTGTCTAGTGAACTATTCCTGTCGTCTGTAGAAGCACGTTTTTCATGTCTGCCCCTGCTAATCCATCCTAAATACATATACTAGACAAAGCAATACAATCCATATTTTTAGAAATATAGTCAAAGGTTAATTTAGTAACCGCTCAGATCATTTAATTTGAAAATTGTTTGAACTGGAGTCTTTTTGATTGAATTATTAAAAGAATTTGCTCATTAAAGTAATTTGTTTGTGATACTACACTGGTTAGGCTGTTTGGTTTTCTGTGCCGCTGCAGGAAAAATTTACATCAAAACATCTGTAGAAATTCAATATTCATAAACTTTTTATAAACTTAAGAATTAAGTATATTTTAAATAAGTGTTTTTTTTTCCATTTATTTATTTATTAATTTAGAGACAATAATGGGGCAAAAAATCAAATTAACAACTCAACTCAATTAACTTTATTTTTCTCAAATTAAAAAAAAAAAATTGTTTTAATAACTGGAAAAAAGTAAAATATAGATTAAAAAATCTAAATAATATAATAATTCAGTCTGCCGAGCTATTACAATTTTTTATCGAATTAATAAAATGATATGGTGTGTAATTAATCGCACATCAACATCTGGCTGATAAATTACCCCCAAAACTTCAAAAATAAATATTTTATTTAACATAGAATTTATTAGGCTACAATGGGCATTATTTTTTTTTTTTTTTTTTGGTATTAATACATATATACACACCATTTACTGCAGCTCAGAGGTAGCATGAATGCATTTACACTGCAATTACAATTGCATGAATAATAAATTAAAAAATATATTTTCCATAACTAAATTAAATTAACACATTAAATCGACAGCCCACATGTACACACACACAGAACAGTGTGGCCAAATTGGTTTTTCTGTTAATTCTCTTGCTGTTGTGTAAATAATCAAGTTATAATTAACACGGCTTAGGTGCCTGCGATTGACCAGATCTTATTTCATAATTCTTCAAGTCTGCTAGACATCACAACACCTGCACTGTTTGTAAGTTACATGCTTCAAAAGGCACTGTATTATGTAAATGATGCTTGTTACAGTATATGCTTTTGGCAGGATGTGCTTTTAATGCTCTTTGTATGAGGCTCCCCATTAAACTGTGATATTGCTTTTTGCTGCACACATGGGTTACGTAAGATTTTATCATATTCCGTTCAAAGATCAGGTCAAATGTATTTTATTTTACCATGATACAGTAGACCCAGCTTCAGTGCTGAATAGAAGTGCAGAAGTCTATTAGTAACAGTCTGCTAGTTGTTTTTGATAACGAAACAAACGCCGCCTCTTGTGATGTCAAGTAAGCACTTGTTTGAAGCCTGACCGATGATTAGCATCAAAGTACTTGTCTTCTTGCTTTGGAGATAACTAGCATTTACGTTTGATAGCTTTGTGAGGGCAAAGAGAATTGCAGCGTGCAAGCACACACATGACGTACTGACTCAAAGCATCACCTTGAGGCAAGGAGTTCCTTACACTCAACCTCAGGCTGGACCAGGTGTGTCTGAAAATACAAACATATGAAGTAAGATTGGGTACAGCAGAACTGCAATCCAATGTTTCGCTCCACTGCCTTAATGTCTTAACAACAGCACTAAGTGAGAGGACTAAAAGAAGAATGATCTGTCAGGAAACTATTCATTACAATGCATTGAGTGAGACAAGGAAAGACAGAAAAGCTAGCGTTTGAAGTCTGATTATAAGGCTGAGACAAATTTAAACACTCCAATTGTCTTTTAAGCAATGTGACTATTAAAAACAAACAAAAAATGTGTTGACAGATGAATGTTTACAATGGAAGTCTATGGGAAACATATCGGCCCATTGTAAGTGGTTGTGTGTCAATTGTGATTTTTCAAACTGATGGAAATTTCTACATTTTTCTGTTGTACATTTTTGTCAGTGTACATTTTTCCAATCAAATGTATGCAACAGAAAGTCAACTACACATAAAATTTATGAGAAATAAGGCAGACAGAAAGGCAGTCTGTATTATTTTCAAAAGGAGATAGACAAAAACCCTATCAAACATGGCACATTTATAGTGATCTTAATGTTGGTGATGTGAATTCATCATTACAAACAACAATCACGGCCTTCTGCCTCTTTCAGGTAAGGCAGCATTCCTTGGTGTGTATTTCGCCCTGGCTTAATACAGTGTTACGTAACCCATGTGTGCAGCAAAAGCAATATCACAGTTTAGTGTTGAACCTCATACAAAGAGCATTAAAAACACATCCCACCAAAAGAACATACTGTAACAAGTGTCATTCCCATAATACAGTGCCTTCTGAAGCCTGTAGGCTAACTTAAAACAATGCAGGTGTCGTGATGTATAGCAGACTAATGAATTATGAGGTTACACTTTATTTTAAGGTGTCCTTGTTACAATGTAATTATACATTTATGTACTAAGTAATATTAATTAACTACTTGTACTTACTATATGGTTAGGTTTAGTATTAGTGTTTGGCTTAGGGTTACTTGCATGTAATTACTTAATGTTATTATAATAATAAGTACATGTAATGTGTAACAAAGACACTGTAAAATAAAGTGCTACCAATTATGAAATAAAATCAGGTCAGTCTAAAATGGTGTTAATTATAACTTGATTATTTACACAACAGCAAGAAAATTATCCACTCAAACCAATTTAAAGTACTAATATTAAAATTCTGGCCAATACAGATAAACCAATAATGATTTAAATGCTGTTTGAAAATAATAAATACCATTTTATCTGAATAAAAGACATTTAAACCTATACAGTTATTTTAAATGCTACAAATAAATTTAGGCTACACAACATTATGATGTACAGTATGAAAAAGTTATATTCAATAAATATTACATTTAACAGTCTTATTAAATTATTTGTGTTTTTAAGCATAACTTGAAATGAGCATTAAAGGACATCACTGGTAATCTAATCGTAAAAATAGCATGAATAAATGAGTTTGCCTTGCATAATTACAAATATATTCAATGTATATTAATATTTCAAATTTTTAAAAAAATCATCTGATAAAAATAGTACTGATATATTGTGCGTCCCTAGAAATTAGCTTTATATTCATTTATTTTGCTTATTAAAAAATGACCTTTTTTCACAGTGTTATTTTATTTTAAATGAGAGTCTTTGTTAATATTTTTAATTCAATTTTACTTTTATACTTTTTTAATTTTAGGTAAAGTTTTAGTCATTTTGTTATGTTTTTGCCATTTTTATTAGTTTTTTTTTTTTAAATATGTAAAAATAAAGTTTGTTTAGTTCATTATTTTACTATTTCAACTTAAATTAAATGAAATTTTTAAAATTAATTTATGGTTTTAGTTTTTTTGCAATGTACATTACATTGATATATTGTGATAAAAAACTGAAAAAACCCATTTAATTTCCATGTTTAAAAACTGTGTGTGTGTGTGTGTGTATATATATATATATATATATATATATATATATATATATAAAAAATAGGACATATATGGTGGAAACATAAAAAAATGTACTGTTTGTACCCACAACAAACAATGAAGCAAAGAATCCGATCTTTTCCCCAAACTGCTCAGTACTGACAGTATCGGTGTGGATAAAGACCTCATTTCTCATGCGAGTTTGCCATACCACATTGTTGACAGGACCACTCCGGACCCCGCGGCCACGTTACTGCAGCTGAAGAAAGGATGGATGTGACAGGCACGGTGGAATTAGCCACTGAAAATAATAAGAGAGATGTGACTATTCAACCCTGTTACACAACACGTCCCACGTTGTTTTGGAAAAGCAGAGGCAGAGCAGATGAGGTGGGAGGGAGAAAAAAAGACCGGAGATAGCAGATGTAGGACTACCGCACACAATATGTTTCGTGCTCTGTCTCTGTGTCGCACTGATTCTGACATTAGCATCTGATCCAGGCAAAGTCTCTCGGGACTGTTGCAAAAAGGGCACGTTGGTGACAATGACAGTCTGACAAAGAGACGTGTGTCTGTAAGCTGATTTCTATGCAAATAAAAGTGCTTGGATTGACGGGTGGATTCCCCGTGACTGGAATACAGATTGTCGTGTCTAAATTTGGTAGGGCGTCCCTGTTATTGAATTCTGAGAATGTCGGTGGTCATACGGAGGTTAGTGGAGTGGTTCCGTCTGCTGAAAGCAGGTAATCATGGCGTTTCCACACACAAACATTCCCCTACAGCACTACTGCTCCACTTTATACATCTCTCAGGAGACAAGCTCACTGTTAAATGTAGTTCACCCTTCAGTTTGAAGACTCAACAGACACTCTCTCAGATTTCATTCAGAATGACATTGTTTTACTGACCTACACTTTAAATATTCTCTTTGAAGTGTCCTTTCACAGAGAAAATGGGAATTTTCTCTGTGAAAACGAAATTAAGGAGCATGATAATTCAGTCATTACATTTAGAAAAAGAAACATTAAAAACTGGTAGATTAGTGAGAGACGTGGCCAAGCAGGAAGTGCACAGGCTGGTATTTAATTGCAGGTCATCCGAATTTTACATTTTCAATCCCACCCTTCCATCATGCTTTCATATTTCAAAGTCTCTGTCAATGAAAACCACCCAAATCCTTGATTTTTACATCTTATGAAAATATGAGTTGACTTTACCATATAAAACTTGCTGCCACACTGCTAATGTGTTACGGATGGTTGCCAGGGTGTTGCTATGCAGTTGCTAAGGAATCCACTCTAAATGACTGTCCAGAAGCACGCTTTCGTTTTACTCACTGTGCGTTGGTTTCTATGGCAACGCCACTGCGTTGTTATGCCTATATTGCCTATGCTAAAAACAACAACAACAGCAATACAGTTTGCAAACTGATGTTGTCTTATGACATGACAACATGTTGCCATCACGCTGTATTATATTTCGTCTTATGAGGCACCGGTGGAAATGCCGGAAGCTGAACGTTTGACTTTATTCCGTGCTGCCATCTCCGCTGATTGCAAAACTCAAAGAGGTGAGTATACTAGTAGCATATTGCGCGAGGCTTGACTTGCACTTTGCAACAACACAAGCTTGTTTCTGCAAAGACATTCACAATGTTTTATTCAAAAACGTCTGACGTGTTGATGTGTTTACGTGTTTACGTGGTGTGAGAATGTGAAAAAGCTACGCTAAATTCAATCTGGCCGGTCAGACTGAATAGCATTCATTTAATTTGAATAGCAGCCCAAACCACATACGAATGTAACTCAAAACGGATTTGCACAAATAGGATTTCGTGGAAATAATCATCTAAATATGATCGGATTTCAATCAGATTCGCTCAAAAATCGGGCTGACAGTCTGAACAAGAGTCTTAGAGCGTGGCTATGTGATTTCTAAGGTGTTCTAGGAAGTTTCTTATTGACTGAAATCAAGAAGAAAATGTGACCATGCAAACCCTCCCACCACGTTTCTAGGGTGTTGTGGATGGTTATCAGGGTGTTGCTATGCAGTTACTAAGGCATTCTGAGTGTTGTTGGTGTGCTCATAAACAGTTTCTAGGGCGTTCTGGGTGGTTGCTCACTGGTCCAGATCAAAAAACAAAAACAAAAACAAAAAAAACTTGAGTGTGAATGACCAAACAAAACCTGCCTACTTGTTTCTAGTGAGCTGTCAATGGTTGCCAGGGTGTTACTATGCAGTTACCGAGGTTTTTTGAGTGTTTTTAGCATGCTGTCATGCAGTTGCTAGGGTGTTCTGGGTGGTCGCTTGCTATTCTGGATCAAAATGAGAAAATGTGAGTGAGCTTGACCATACAAAAGCTGCTGCCACATTTCTAGGGTATTGAGGATGGTTGCCACGGTATTGCTATGCAGTTGCCAAGGTATTTTGAGTGTTTTCAGCACACTGTCATGCAGTTGCTTGGGTGGTTGTTTACTAGTCTGGATCAAAAGAAGAAAATGTTAGTGGGATTGACCATAAAAAACCTGCCACCATGTTGCTACTGGGTTCTGGATTGTTGCTAAGGCGTTGCTATGCTAAAAATAAGTGTTTTAAAGCTTGTTGCTATGTGGTTGCTAGGGTGTTCTGGGTGGTTGCTTACTGGTTATGATCAAAAGAATAAAATGTGAGTAGTTTTGACCTTATAAAACCTGTTGTTAGTGTTGTGGATGGTTGCCAGGGCATTGCTATGCAGTTGCTCAGTTGTTCTGAATGGGTTTTTACAAGTTGTTATGTGATTGCTAATGGGTTTTGTGCAACAGCTTAATGGACCAAATAAAAAGAGCCTATTCCCATGTCTGTGTGATATTCTGGTCTCTAAAACTGAATTGGGTCTCTTCAGCAATGTATGTCTATATTTTTTTCCCATTTCATCACCAAGCACGAGAAAAAACGATCAGTTAGAAAAATAATACAGTAGCTCACCTCTTCTCAACAATCTGCATCGTCTGAGGTATCATTCACATCTGCAGCACAAATGTGTGGGAAGGATCATGTGGCAAAGTTCAAAGCTCTAACTTTAGAAGTATGAGTTATAATAATATTGACGCTTGAGCGTAGGAGGCTCTGTGTCTGTGAGTACTTTATCCATTCACCACAGATCCGCCTGTTTAAAATGATCTGATTCAAAAGGCAGCTGTGCTTGAAATGATGTCAACATCATCACAGCATTTCTGGTCATGTCCCAGCCTGCTTCAATGTTGTTCGCTTTTGACAATCTTCTGTTCCAAGCCACCATTAACCCTCAGCAAATGGAGTGATCTTGAGCCATTATACCCAGTTTAAAACACATTCACAGAGAGAAGCGCTCTGAGCTCAGGGGACCTCTGAGTGCCCACAGAGCAAATGTCGGTAGGTCTGATACTGAGACTCTCTCAGCTGGAGGAAATGGCTGTTTCTGTTACTGTGACGACAGTGTAACATATAGTGTAATGTAATTATAATGGAAGGTCATATTGTTATAATAGGCTTGAATAAGTCAACAAATATAGGAACATAAATTAAAATTTATGACCCCTTTTTTTTTTTTTTTTTATACAGATTCAGTTTCTTTTTTCCAAATTATTTTTTTTCAAAAAGCATGTCGATTTAATTTAAATCATGAAATACACACAATTTAACAATAATTTATTAAAATGTAAAAAAAAATAAATGTTAATCTGTTTAATCTATATAATCTGTTTTATTTTTTTTCCCAAATTAAAAATGTTTAATTTTTCTGGATCCATTTCAATGGTTTAATTTTAATCATCAAAAAGCATGTTTAATCAATTTTAATTCATAAAATTTTAACAATTTAATACTTCATTAAAATGTTAACAATAACAAATTTTATTCTGTGTTTGTCTTTTAATTTTCTGGATTTATAATTAAAGAACATACAAGACTAAAACATAACTTTATTAATATTTTAAAATGTAATTAAATGAAAATGTAATTAAATTCTTTAAAAATAAAAATGTTATGGTTACATTATAGCATTATTTCCAGCTATTAAACTGTCAATACAAAAAATGATTAATAAAATATTACATTTATATTATATTAAATAAAATATATATATAAAAAAACAAAACAGAAAAAATATTTTTAAATAAAACATGAATTATATTATTACTGAATACCTTTGTGGTAGAAAAATAAATGTTAATGAAAATACAGTATTATTTCTGGCACTGAATGCCTTCTCTGTACTATTGCTGGAATGTCGATGAACACTCAGTCCAAAACAAACCAGAAGCAAAGCTCAAACAACACACAAGAGATCTGCTGCATAAATAACACAGCGAGCTCAAATATATGCTGAAACACAAATTTATTACTGCTACTCTCGAAGTCTATGGAGGTGCTAAATACTGAAAGACTGAGGGAGACATTGCAATTCACACATTCACACTAACACAATATATACCAACACATAACTACACACTCAGTGCCATCAAATAAAGAACTCAGGAGGGTGTCAGTGGGTATCATTACACAAACGGAAGAGAAGCCCACCTACTCTATCTGACCCTGATGGCTTCTGGCTAGCCGGACCGCCAAGACTATTTCATCTCCTCAGCTTCCTTTCAACACCTCCATGCAGCCTTCCAGAATCCACAAATCTACTGAGCCTTCAGTGATGAAGTCTTTTGAGATGATCTTACCAATTACAAGGAGGAAAAAGTCTTTAAAAGAGGGCCTGATCTTTAAAATGGACCATTTGTCACATAATGCCTCAAACTCCAGAAATTTCACAAGATTCAACACCTTCTCCAAGCCTCCAAGATCTTTCTGTTACAGTATAGAGCACATTATTGAATATTTCTACAAGAATTAACACTGAAAACTAATTGTAATTGCAACACAGTACTGAAACTGCTTTAGTAAGGGTCACAAATGACCTCCTTCTTTCTGGTGATTCGGGCAACCTTTCCATACTCTTATTACTCGACCTCAGCTCAGCTTTTGACACTGTGTCTCATAATCTACTACTCATGTGCCTCTCAGAGATTGGAATCTCGGGAGCTGCGTTAGCCTGGTTTTCCTCCTATTTGACGGATAGACAATACTACATCACCATGCATAATTACAAATCTCCCACTGTCCATCTTAAACAGGGTGTGCCACAGGGCTCAGTTCTAGGGACATTATTATTTATCATTTACATTATGCCCCTTGGACAAACTATTGGCCGCCATGGTTTTCAGTATCACTGCTATGCCGACGATACTCAGATATATACTTCTTGCCGACCTGACTCTATTCACCAGACTGCTACTCTATTGACATGTGTCAACGAGTTAAAAACCTGGCTTAACTCCAACTCTCTCAGTTTGAACTTGACAAAAACAGAAGTTTTACTTGTCGGTCCCCCAACTGTAACAAAAAACATAACTAACCCCCCTAAAATGGGCACCTTGAAGCTTACATCAATTTTTCCAACTGCCACTGAAATCAAAAAACTTAGGTATCATTCTTGAATCTTCACTAAATCTAGATGCTTATATTAGTGAACTCTCCAAAGCTGCATTCTTTCAACTTCGACGTATTGCCAAACTCCATTCCTTCATGAGCCCAAAAGATGCTGAATCACTAGTACATGCATTTATCACATCTTGACTACTATAGCAGCTCTTTTTCTGGATTACAGCACGCTCCATCTCCTGTTTGCAATATATTCAAAACTCTGCTGCTAGAATGTTAACGTACACCAAACGGTCTGCTCATATCACTACTATTCTTTTTAACCTACACTGGCTACCCATGTCCTCTCGTATCATTTATAAAATTCTTCTGCTTACCTTTAAGTCACCTCACGGTCTTGCACCTACTTATCTCTCTGACCTACTTTCTCCATATACTCCTTCTCGTCTACCTCGATCATCTGGAGGGGAACTTCTTTGTCTTCCAAGATCTCGCCTTTCATCTATGGGAGGGAGATCTTCTCTGTTATCAGCTCCTAAATTTTGAACTCATTGCCTCAGGTGTCTCCGGTCAATAATCACATTGTACCTAATTCTAGTCCAAACTCAAAACGTATCTGTTCAATCAATATTATCGGTCATTATCTGTCTCTTCTTAAACTGTTATGGTTTAATGCTGTATCTGATTGTTTGCTGTATTTGACTATCTGTATTATTACTATGGTTTGCAACTGCAACCGCATGTCCTGGACGTGGCAAATGTCTACTGTCCATCTATGTATGTACTGATTGCTTATATTGTTTTTGTCATTGTGAAGTGTCCTTGAGCTTGGGAAAGGCGCTATACAAATGAAACATTATTATTATTATTAATTGTGCGAATGTCTAAACTGTTAGATTAAAAAGTGAAACAAAAATAAAATATCTAATATAAGGTGACAAGATCACATTGCACAAGGACCACAGCGTTGGTGGCTCTTCCTTGGTGAAATATGATCCTGCAGGAGACGCAGAGCAGCTTCTAATTGGCAGGTGGCGTGAGCTGTGTGGGGATAAACATCCATGCTCAGATGCTTCCTAATCTGATTAAGGTAAACAGCTCATCCAATGATACCTGACAATGTTAAGACGTATTAGAGCAAAGCTGGCCAGTCTGGCTGCAATGCAACACTAAAGCATCAAGCACTACAGTGCATCTGATTCAATTCAATCTCATCCCATGAGGGCATGAGGCTCTAGCCTCGGGATAGCCTTCAAGTGCCAGGGAAACTCTTCCTTCTGAACTCTATTAGCACATCGTGTACCAAAAGGCTATTTATAGAGAGCAGAGCATGATGGAAGAAGCCACAGACGTCCTTATAGAATGTCTCCTCAATGATGTGGAAATATGTCACTCACCTAAATTAATCATAGACATCCATATGAATGTGCATGACTGTAGTTTTGATGCTTTAAAGAGGAATTTAAGATGTAACAAAAAAAAACTACACTATTCATATAATTTAATAGATCATTTATTTATTAATTCATTTATTCACAAATGATTAATTAAATCGATTAAAAGTGAAAGACATTTATAATGTTACCAAAAAATTCTGTTTCATAAAAAACGCTTTGTTTGAATTTTCTATTCAAAGAAATCTGAAAAAAATGCATCACAGTTTCCATAAAAATACTGAGCAGCACAATTGTTTTTAACATTGATAATAATAAATGTTACCTGAGCATCAAATCAGCATTTTAGAAAGATTTGATATCACAGAAATAAAATATATTCAAATAGAAAAGGTTTGTTTTAATTTATAATAATATTTCACAATATTGCTCCTTTTACTGTATTTTTGATCAAATAAATCCAGCCTTGGTGGGCATAAGAAATTTATATATAAGAGTAGGGATGTGTGATTTTGATCACAGGCCGATATTAAGAGTTTTATTTCATTTATTAGCACTGTTTTTTTGCTGAAAATTTAATTGTGCATGATAATTTCCCATATTTTCACATTTGAATTACCCTTGCCATCATCTAAAGCTCATTTAAAGTTCATTTTAAAAAACAATAATACTTAAATTAATAATACTGTTAAAGGTGCTGTATGTAAGTTTTTGACTCTACTAAAGCATAAAAATACCATAATATGTTTGCAGTTATGCTAAGTTAACATGTTTATCTGAAAAACAATGCTACAGTCAGTTATTCTCCTTTGAAAATGTGCATTCCGGGCCGGAATGTCGGTCTCTGTTTTGGTTTGTGAAACCCGCTCACTGCCAGTTTACCCAATTGTATTTCAGCACCCCGGGTTGCCAGTTGGGGGAAAACAGCATATTTCATGTCATTCATCGTCATGTGCGCTCGTTCCTGTTGGTGTCGTTAATCTGGCAACCTGCGTGTGCGTCAAGTCTGAGGAGGAGGGGCCGGGTGAAAAAAACCCTCTCCAATATTTTGAATTTGGGCTGCAATACCTAGTTCAACCGCTAGGTGTCAATCCTACATACAGCAACTTTAAATGTAAACTTTAGCTAAATTCAAAATGAATATTGATTTTCCATACTGTACATTATCAATTATAGCATTTAAAATCAGTAATTTTACTTTTTGTGTTTTACTCTTTTTTTAGAATAGAATTTTAATATCGGTGCATCCATAAGAAAAACATCTGTGCGCCCTCATCATGATCTATCATGACCCTTTGCTAAGTTTGCAAAAATCGCTCCCTCACACTGTGAAGCCTGCATAAAGCTAATAAACCATAATGTAACAAGCTGCATAAACCAAACAGACTGGATGCCAACCAGAGATGGATGATACAGGGGACTGTTTTTACAGTTGGTTGGATAATAGTGTTTCATACTGATTGTATGATGCTATTAGTTTGCGCTTCCTGACATTAGCTGGCCAATTACCTAGCGCTTATGCTACATGAGTTTTTGTGGACAGACAAAACAAAGCCTCATGCCTTGCAAACAAACATAATGTGTACTCTAATCAACCGGAATTATGAGCACATATTTGTAATTTGCTGCTCACTCAGAGACCAAAAAAGGCCTCCAGACTGTACGCCCGACCACATTTGGTATGCAAGGCTAAGATTGCAACAAGAATGCAAAATGAGAGAGTATTCCCAAATAAAGTGACAAGGAGATGGCCTAACCTTGACTGACCATTTTTCTTAGAGACTTAAGGGTAAAAAGCTTTTAACAAGCCCTAAAAGTCTCCATGACCTCATCCATCATGTGCGTCTACAACCGGATTCGCTTTATCACCTGTGACGGCATTAGTCCCGAATCCCTCAGCAATGAGATTCCAATGCCAACTTCATTAAACTCTATCCATTATGCATAAAGGTGCAATCTATAAGCACCAACACCAGCACCACACTTAAGACATGACATGAATTTGTCAGACGCTTCTTTGCTTACAATGAAACCGATAGGTTTCTGAAAATAGCCCCATCTGGCTTTGAAATATTCAGCAAGTGTGGCCAACATCCAAGGCCACTGGGTTAGGGAAGCTTTACACCATATGAGGGGACCGGTGCGCAAAGCTTCATTTTGGAAAGGGGAGGTTGCGTTTCTGCATGACAAACCTCAAAAGCTATGCTTCATTATCCTTTTTAGCTGTAGCTAGGAGACAGTGGCATCTTTTAATGAGATTCTTTAAATGTAACCCCATAGAAAACTCTGAATATCAAGTGCACAGTGCATAACCCCTCTGCAAGGACTTCAATTCATTTAAAAACGTAATTTCAAGTTAAAGAAAACTTACAGGTTCAACTGACAGCATTTTGTGGTGTAATGACTATCACAAAATTAACAAAAATCGCTCCTTGTGTGTAAAAAAGGCACAGGAACAAAATGAGGTTATGGTGAGGCACTTACAATGGTAATTGGGGGCAATCTGTGGAGAAAAAGCAATGTAAAGCTTATAATTTAAGAAATAAACACACTTACATTAATTCTTCTGTTAAAACTTGTGTATTAGTCAACGCTATCTCACGACGAATTCATACATTTTTTTTACGAGGTGGCTAATTCGTACGACCTCACTCGTACAATTTTGTACGATTTGTCTACACCCCAGTGACGGGTAGATTTAGGGGCGGGGTTAGGTGTAGGTCATTCGTACTAATTCATACGAATGGTGCAACTCGTAAAATACGTACAATTTAGCAAAAATTGTATGAATTTGTACGAATGAGGTCGTACGAATTACCCACCTCGTAAAATATGCACGAATTGCCGTGAGATTGGGCTGGTATTAGTTGAGCTGTGAAGTTTAAAACATCCCCTTTTGTAGTTGTTTTAGGGTTTTAAGCCAGTGCAATTCTGGCCACGATTTGGCTTCCTGAGACAAATTTTGCAAATCCTAAAAGATTCCTCTGATCCTAGGCCAAAATCTATAGTCTTTGATCACTAGTTTGACACGTTTGCTGACAGACGATTAATGACCACTGCAATCAGATTTTACCTCAGATGAAATTCTGCCAGTGTCAGTTGCAGTGTGGCTTCTCCTACGACAGCAGTCCAATCAAGAAACCAACAGGAACACAGAACCTGATGACATAATGGCACCACTTGCTCCGCACACATCATCTTTTTTTTCCTCGATTTTTAATTACTTTTTAAGACAAGCCATGATTAAAATTAATTCTAGAGACTGTTTTTGTTTGCTAGCCACCATGCTAATTCAGCATGTGAATGTGACTCACCGTCACCAAACGTATCACGGAATCATGATGTAAAACTCCAGACGAGTCTTCTTACGTATGTCCATGACTTTTAATGTTTACAGATTTGCCACATTCACTTCCAGTGTAATTATCTCACTTTAACCCAAATTTACACTTTTTTAAGAAACGAAGGGACATGTTGAAATTATTTTGTGTTGCTGATTATGCTTAACTTGTATTAAACCTAGAATATTCCTTATTTTCAATCATCAATCACCCAAAATCTGTTCATGTAATTACTAAGATGTTATTAATATTGCCATATAGGGGTCTGCTCACTCCCATAAGAGACGGCAGCTATGGCTTGATTTGCAAGTGTGTGCTTTCCTGCTCTTGAAACATGGACGTGCATAAATTAAAATTAATTCAGGAACTCTGCTTTACCACTTCATCACAAAAACAAAATACGCCTGGCCGACAAACAGAGCAATGCATTTAATCTCTGGAACCAAGCATGGGAAACCAACATTTTTTACTGCAAGATACCACATCTTAGAATTCAAGCTTAGCGGCATCCTGCCTCATCTTAAATCAAAGAGTATGTTAACTCCTCGTGAAGATATTGATATCAGGACATGAGGGATTCCTCTGTCATGTGATCCTCTCTGGCAGACTTCTCGCAGTGGAGACATCCTCAGCCAACTGATACAACTTCATCGCAGGGAAGCAGAGAGAGGTCGCTTTACATCCCAAAACCAGACCCCGTCCTTCTGCTCCTCTCTCTTCTAGTGAGACCCCCAACATGTGGACTACCATCTGTTTGTGCTCTAAGTGGCTGTAAAATGTTTATATTGTGTCGTTATCCTCAGAAAGGCAGCCGAAAGCCACATGAAAATTATCTGTAAGATTTATTTACTCACATTAAATCGGTTTGGGCTAATCTCATAACTTCATCTCACATTAGTGCGTGTTGTGTTGACTTAAGCAGGCACTAGACCTCCATGGGGTTAAACGCTCTCTTGAGAACTAGCTAAACGAAGAAGCAATTATAAAAAGCCACTGATAACTGTATAAGTAGGAGTTTGTTTTCCGCGTGATCTATGGAAGTGCTCTGGAATTCAATTAGAATTTGATGCCACATTGTTTCAATCAACTAACACACCGGAAAAACCAGGGGTTTAACTACATTAGTTTTCAGATGGTGACCACAACAACTCAAAACGTGTCAAGAGCACTTGGGAAAAGTGCCAGGCTGGAGGAGATATTGATTTTCTGGGCAAACTCACTAAACTTCATGGTGTAAAATAAATCTTAATTTAGAAGCGCTGCAAAATTTAAAGAGAAAATCAACTGAGACCAAGTCTTCTTAAGTGAACAACTGTGTGTTAGTAATAAATTAATCCATCAGGATGTTTATAACTTCAAACCATTGTTTCAAGGCTAAAATATGAGTCCTCTATCCATAATATTGCTTTCTCCAGTGAAACACTCATCTGGTCTGAATCAGGAGAGAAATCTGCACAGATCAAGCACCATTTACAAGCGAAAACAGTCCAAAACAATTCTAGACAATTTTGATGTAAGAGGACAACAGGGGAAGCATACTGGTATTTTGGCCAGAAGCGATGGTTTACAATTAAAATGCTTTAATGATGAATTACAGTAAAACACACTGTTTACATCATTAAATTTAGTAGCAGTTAAAGTGATTCTTTCATCCACACAGTAAGAGAGAAAACCATCAACACTTCTGACCAGTACAATAATGCATGATTTGACATGCAAAGATTGATACATAAACCAGGAAAATACATTCACAACCATGATAAAGATACTTCCTTAGTAGTGACCATACAGCTCAGTACATATCTGAACAGAAAACACGCTTAGCACAGGAAAAAAAAAATGGCAAAGCCAGTTTTACAATGTTTTGAGTTCAGGTTCAGTGGAATTAAATCATTTGATCGACTTAACAGGGCTCTAGCACAAGCATTAAGATTGTTTGCTCTGATGCTTAGGAAAATAACTGTGATCAAGTACAGTGCATTCATGTCAAACAGATTGCTGCTTAATACCGTGAAAAGAAGGCAGCAGGCTAGAAACACTTGTTTTGATATTCTCAGTCAGGAGCTGGCAAACATACACTACAAAAATCAATCAATTTCATATTTAATATTTTAGTCTTGATTTCCAATAAAAAATATGAGGACATGAAGCAAAATCGTCCAATATAAGAATATATATCAATACTAAAACATAATAATAGTAGTAATAATAATTAGATAAGCTAGAAAATTTCACGTTTTTATTATTTAAAAAAATAACCATTAGTCTTTAAAATCCTATGGATTATTAAAATCTTAAGAGCATCAGCAGCAAAGCCGCAGTGATTCCGCTGTCAAAAGAAAAACATCCAACATTAAGTCAAATAAACAGCGGCCACTCGCCTTACCTTTTTCTTGACAAGAAGAAAGGATCTCTTCCTCCTTTGGATTTGCTACCTGGGTAATGATGGACGTGTTGTCCATGGAAACGGGATTTTATTCCTCCTCAGTCACTTATGTTTTGATAATTTTCAGCTAGCCTGATGCTAGCGAGCTAGCGGTGTGAGTCCAGATGGCAGACGCACCATACACCGCACACGATCTTACACCACCGCATCCAAATAAACATACAACACACACTTCACGATCATACAGTGAGCAGTGCGACACGAGATACTCCTGTCAGATGGCGGGAATCGGCGACATCTCAGCCCTCGTGTGATTTGAGGTCTATGGAGATCAGTGACAGAGTGTGTAATAACAAAGAGTCTGATCTGCAGCCGTGCTTTCTCTCCCCTTGTGCGTGCGTGCGTGCGTGTGTGTGTGTGGGCGCGCGCGCATGCACACACACACACACACACACGGGATGTGACCGTGTGAAACTACCCTTTAAAAATGTACCTGGTAACCATAGTTACTGCAGTTACTTTTACTTGATATCAGCGACACTGTCATAAAAAGTAGGGGAAAAGTTACATGAAATTAAAAAGTATGATTCTATAATAAATTCATTATGATAATTTGGCAAAAAAAATAAACAAAAACGTACGTGTAAGTACTTTACAAAAATGTAGGCAAGCATTATATAAATAAAAATGTTAATAAATAAATGTACTATTTATTTAATCCAATTTTATTTTAATTATTCATTTATTATAATTTATTAATTATATTGAATCACCTTAAACTTAATATATGCAATGTACGCCCTGCAAAAATAATCTTTTAAATAATTTTTCGTCGTTTTCTAGAACAAAAAAAATATTTCTAGCAAAAGTGTAAAAATATGTTTCTTTAAAACAACTTAAATGTCAGATATTAAGACGTTGTTGTACACTTAAAACAAGAAAAAATAACAAATCTAATGCTTGTTGAATCAAAAACTTACTTTGTTGTTTTCTTATTCGTTGTTGTTTTCTTATTCGTTAAATAAAGTAAAGTTTAAATAACAGCTTGAATAGTTTGCATCACTAATCTTGTTAGCTCTCACTTCCAACAGTATAACTCACATTCATAAAGTCATTTCAAACAACCAGGAATCCTAGGCTATAAAACCATCAGACTTAAAGAATCTAAAAAAGTGGACTGATGCTGAAAACGATATAATCAATAGCACTTCAACTAGTTTTGTAATATCATACTTTTTTACTTTCTGTACTTACTTTTTAAAATAATAATACATATTATAAATTATACATATTATAAATAATGTAGGCCTAAATATAAATAATGCCAACAGACCATTAAAATATATATATTGTGCTTGCTAGTCGATGCTGTTGAGTTGCTAAATTAATTATGGGATTTTTTTTTAAAATTGTTTTATTTTTACTCATAATAAAACATTCAAAAATGCAGAATATTCCTCTGTCCACATTTGGAATAAAAATAGGTTAATAATGGCATATAACTAATAAATGACATTTATATAAATTATATAGAAATGATAGTGATTACTTTGTAGCGAATGACTTTAGAATAAATAAATTGACAGATTAACTATATAGCCTATTGTTATTCCACAGTTGCTAAATATGAGGCACTATTTAAATGTGGGCTTATACTGACATCTTGTGGTCGAACAGTAAAGTGTTAATTGAGTAATTGATCTACAATAGAGAATGCTAATATCAATGATAATCACTGATTTTACTTATTTTAACTAGAGTACACATTTACTTTGATTTAGTGTTGGAAAGCGTACATCATGAGCATTTATTTAATTATTACATTTTATCTGCTATAGTCTCAGTGAAACCTTGACAGTTCCTGACACACATATTTGATATCTAGAATCATAACACTGTTAACAGTAATATCCTGAACTACTCAGGTCTTGAACTCTACACCATTCATCACTGGGTGTAATGTATTAGCCGTACTCCATCAGTGAAGTTCTCAATGTTCTGCTAAACATTTGCACTGACAACGTTTACATATTTTAAATTATTAATTACTAATAATAGTAATGCATAATAACTACAACTACAGATTAAGTCAAATGTCAATATCTGACTATATTTCTTGAGTGCCCATTGACTGATATCATATGAAAGCCCAAATCCACTGTTCTTCTAGTTTTTAGAACAGTGGAATGATTATTTTCTTGTTTTGAAGTTTTATTGTGTAGCTATATATATTTTTTAAAATGTGTTTAATTTATTGTAATGTATGATATTTATTGTAATATATGATGTATTATACAGTGTTACTCTTTCTATTTAAAATATTTATTATTAATTGTTACATATTAAAAGCATTAGTATTATTTATTTATTTATCATTCATTCGTTCATTCATTCATTCATTCATTCATTCACAAGGTATGGAATTCAATAAGTCATTAATAATTAATAAATCATTATAGAATTATTAATTATTTTTTTCATGTGGGGTATATTTATTTATTTACCCACCCACCCAATATATGGACTTCAAGAAATCAAGATAAATACATTAAAATACTTCAGAATATTTAATAATACAAGAAGTACTTGATTTATTTTTTACTTCGTTCTTTATTGTTATTTCGCATCTTTTATTTCGATTTTTGTGCACTATATCTACTGACAATCGTTGTAAATAGAGAGATTGTGACGAATCTGTCAGTTTTCAATTCAACTCCATTCCAAAAAAAAATGGCGAAAGTACCGAACTGAATCCCCGCCGTCACTTACTCATTTCTGGGGATTTCATCATTCAGTTCCGCGGTGTGGTTGCTCCTCCTTTCGGTCCATGCTGTCTCTGCGGAGCGCAACATCAGCACTCCTTCTCAGGACCGGTACACAGATCGCCACCGTCCGCGCGGTTCCGAGGGTCCGATCCAGTCCCATACGCCTGTGTGGTTCCCCTCCGATCAGAGCGCTTTCCCTGTCTGGCTGTTTGTGGAAGAAGAAGAGGAGAAGCGCGTGGCTGGAGATGACGGAAGGACAGAATATGGATGGCAGTATTGAAGAGGTTCTGGCTCCATTGAGGCTAGCAGTGAAGGAACAGGTAACACGATTATGAAAGACAATAACAAGCATATGTAATGTGCTGCATTATTATTTCACAGAGCCGTGCATTGCATTAAACACCTATTTGCTATTTATACGAAGTAGAGCTATGATTCAGGAATCAAATGTGTCTCTTTAAATTATGCAAAGCGGTTTAAATGGCTTGTTATAGAAAACTACATATGCATTTTTGCTAAAGTGATGTTTTTAGGACAGGGTGGTGGCTTTATTATGAGTTCATACTGCTGGATGATTCAGTCTGTCAGTGCCACGTTTGATACGAGTCGTTCTGACAGTGCAGAAACCAATGGAGACTGAGGGTGGAGGAAATCACACACAGTTAAAACGAAACTCGGCTTGTTTCTGGGAAATGTTGATGGATGCATTTGTATTCTAATATATAGGAGTCATAATAAACTAAACATAGCATTTTCTGGTGTTTATTTTTCCATAGGGTGAGCTTGTGCGTAAACTGAAGGCAGAAAACGCTCCTGAAGTAGATGTCAATAAGGCCGTAGCAGAACTGAAAGCTCGCAAGAGAATCCTTGAGGCCAAGGTGAGAAATGTTATCATGTCAGTTATGTTACATGGAGATGCTGTTAAAGATGAAATGTGTCGTTTTAATGTTAAATACTTTCTTTTGTCTAAGTTTAATATGTATAAACAACTATAGAGTGCAACAGTGCCCGCCTACTTTTCCAGGAGTAGCCTATTTAGAGATTTTTAAAAAGTCTTTAAAGCTTTATGAGCTATAAACCAAACAACCAGCTAAGAGAGAAATCACAACATTACAAACTTTGATTTTAATCAAAAATCAGACAAAATGAAAATCAAGCTTTAAAGTAGGGCTGTCAGTCGATTAAAATTTTTAATCTAATTAACTAAATTTAGCTGTGAAAATACCCTCAGAAGATAATTTAAAGCTATTATTGTGTTAAATGTTTGGGCTACAATGGCCTAACATAAAGTACGGAACATAAAAGAAGATAATTTGAGAAACATCTCAGTATTTTTTGTTCATGCAATGAAAGTCACTAGTGACCAAAACAGCTTAGTTACCAACAGTCTTCAAAATACCTTCTTTTATGTTGTGCAAAAGAAAGTAAGTCATTCAGGTTTGAAACAACATGAGGGTGAGTAAACGATGACAGAATTTATTTATTTATTTTTGGTGAACTGTCCCTTTAAAGGTTTAGTTCACCCCAAAATGAAAATTCTGTCATTAATTACTCACCCTCATGTCGTTCCAAACATAGATATACTAGATGCCTCATTAGCGACTGTTTCTATGGGCCGCTCTACGTAAGCCGTCCGCCATATTGCAGCAGTGGACTTGACGTCATTCATTATAGTAATCACTGAATATTCGAAAGATGCCACAATCCTGCACAGAACGGCTCAACGGCTCTCTGCGAACCTACAGTATGGTGAATG
Organism: Tor tambroides; assembly: GCA_021397915.2. NCBI lineage: Eukaryota > Metazoa > Chordata > Actinopteri > Cypriniformes > Cyprinidae > Tor > Tor tambroides. The sequence goes on along the minus strand of JAFVLL020030437.1, from coordinate 111,146 downwards.
ATGTCAAAAATACCGTTCCAAGATGGCGGCCGCATCTACGTGCCTGGAGCGATCAAATAGGGCATCTATATATGTCTATGGTTCCAAACCCATAAGACCTTTGTTCATCTTCGGAACACAAATTAAGATATTTTTGATGAAATCGTAGAGCTATCTGACACTCCATGGACAGCAACACAACTGAAATGTTCCCAGGTCCAGAAACATAGTAAATACATCGGTAAAACAGTCCATGTGACATCAGTGGCTCAACTTCAGTTTTGCGACGCTATGAGAATACTTTTTTTTTTGCACAACGAAAACAAAAATAACATAATTTACTCAACCATTCTTCTCCCCCGAGTTACGTCTTCCACCATTTTAGAGAGTATTACAACGCATACGCATGCTTTCCCCTAAGCGTTAAACAACGCTTAATACGCAGATTACATTCATGCGCGCCCTTTCCCCCCGAACGTAAACAATGCTGATTACGTCAGATACGTTCTAAGGTACTCTCCAAAACTAACCCTTTAATGTTTATTTTTAAATAAATGAAATGATACTCTAAAGAAGAAACTAAAACGGTGGCGGTAAATGTCTTTATGAGTCGATTCGTTCAAACGGCTGATTCATTCAGGAATTCAGTAAACGGCTCTCTCTATGAGCTACTGAATCACTGGTTCACACGATTCGTTCAAAACGCGGATTCATTCAGAAACTAAACATCGCTGTGTTGCTCGGAGACGCACAACAGTTCTGCTGTGGCTTTATAGGTAATATTTTCGTTGGCAAAATTGAACAAAAGGCACAATATTGTGTTTAAATTTTGCACAATATTAACTTCTTATTTACTGAACTGTTGTATAAAATCACATTTGCCCTCTTGTTCTTCGTGAAAAAAACAGCACTCGTGTGATATTGCTCTCGCTGCTGGTGTGATATGCTTATCATTATGATATAAATATGAGACAAAAACTCGTACAGGGGCATTTTTTGCCCCAATATCTTGAATTTTTAGGGCATAACTGCATTTATGGAGTTGTTGTCCCGCATCATGTTTGTCAACAGTCATGAAATGTAAGATGATGTACCGGTCTGGGGGCGGGGCCAATGCGTTAACTGCGTTAAAATATTTTAATCGAGTTATTTTTTATAACTAACTAATTAAGTTAAAGGATTAAACTGACAGCCCTACTTTAAAGATGTGAATCATATATAGAAATAATATATATGAAATACACAACATTAAACATATAAAAGGTCACCCAGTTATGGGTGGCGGGAGTGTTCTGAAAACCTGTTTGAAAACAGCCATTATGTTTACAGTTCTGTTTGATTATACTAGTAGTACAAACAAATTAAACACTTTATCTTTAAATATCAGAAGTCTGGTAGATTGAATAAGTGACTTTTAATAAATTTTGTTTTGTATGTCCTATCATAATGATTTGCATAATCCATTTGACTTTTTTCCATTTTGCAGGAGCTTGCCTTACAGCCCAAAGATGACATTGTGGACCGAACCAAGATGGAAGACACTCTAAAAAGACGTTTCTTTTACGATCAGGCATTTGCTATCTATGGCGGTGAGTGTTTTTGGTGTTTGTTATTTATTATTATTTTAATAACTTCATTTTACCTTTATTCTGAATTTTAAAGGTTAAGGTCATTGCACACTGAGTCCGAAATTTTCGCATGCGTTTTTCCGTTTTTTTGTATTCCCCATCCTTTCCTATCAAAATGCATGCTACGGATGCGAAAACGCAGAAAATCGAACCTGATCCGAATTTTTTTTGACGGACGAAAGTTTCGGAGGCAGTGTGCAAACGTGATTGACACAACGTGAGGTCGTATTTTTTTTATTACGTGCGAAAATGTTGGACGAAAATTTCTGACATTTCTGAAATTTCTGTGTGCAGAGACCTTTCATTCTTAACAAAATTGCACTGAAAGGTTGGCTTGTGCAAATAATAGTATGCTTTGTTTGTGTGTGAAAAAGGTGTGAGTGGGCTGTATGACTTTGGGCCGGTCGGATGTGCTCTGAAGAACAACATTCTCCAGGTCTGGAGGCAGCACTTCATCCAGGAGGAGCAGATTCTGGAGATCGATTGCACCATGCTTACACCAGAACCCGTTCTGAAGTGAGCATGCATCTGGCTTATTCTCTATTGAATCTGTTCATAGTCTCTGGAACTCTTACACAGTGCTTTTATTGCATTTCAGGACATCGGGACATGTGGATAAGTTTGCCGACTACATGGTCAAGGATGTCAAGAACGGAGAGTGTTTCCGTGCTGACCATCTCCTTAAAGGTTAGTCATGGTTTATTATAATAACAATAACCGCTCCAGTAGTATTGTATAATTTGAATGCATTGAGCCATACTCTGATCTGACTCCATGGATGCTGTAGATGTTCAGGAGTAAAAGAAAACAGTGGGATCTGTAAGAATCACAAAGGCTTTATTAGGCATCCAACCAGACTCCATGATTTGTAGACCACCAACGTGACTACAATGAATATTAAGCTAAATCTAGACTGCTTAAAGTTGCCAAAATTAACTTGTTTGCAAAAAAACAGACAAAATATTGATGACTCATCTTACACTCAAGGGGCATATACAATATTTTTGTCTTGTAAAATGTACTAGAATGATGATAATAACCTTTCCTTAAAATAAAGTCTATTAGCTTAAAAAGAAATTTAATAGAAAAAGTTAAAGTAATTTTATGTCAGTACAGTAATAGCAGTATATAACATGTATACAGTAATAGCAGTACCGGTAGTACAACCTTTGTATTACCATTATTAAAATTAAATGAAATAAATAATAATAAAATGCTTGCAATGTCTTTGTTTTTTAGCTCATCTTCAGAAATTAATGAGTGACAAAAAATGTACAGCAGAAAAGAAAACCGAGATGGATGGTGTCATCACTCAGGTATGTCTCACAGATGCAATAACTAGCTTTTATAAGCTGAACTTGGTGTGCGAAAGGAGTATTTAATGCAATAAGGACCATACACACAAAGAGCAATATCTATAAAACAATTTTTTTTTTTATAATCGTTGATTACAATACAGAAACGATATTGTTTTTTTCAGCTGATGAACAATAAAAACATTGATAGGCAAAAAAATTCACGTTATTTTAATAAGCTTGAGCATCTGAAGTTGCAGATGACAAAACTGAAGCATTATCCATTGATGTGAACACTAAAATAGTTATAGTTGTCGTTTTTGGTGTGAGCGGGCCTTTAAGGTTTAGTAAAATTGCTGAGTAGTAATAGGTTTATTCTGCTTTTTTTCCAGATGGATAACTACACTCAGCAGGAGTTGGCAGATTTGTTTGTGCAATACAATGTCAAGTCTCCCAGTACAGGAAATGATCTCACACCTCCCATCTCATTCAACCTGATGTTCCAGACCTCCATTGGGCCTGGGGGCAACATGCAAGGGTAAGTAAAGTGTCTGCTAAGTGACTAAATGTAATTTTAATGTAAACTGGACACCACCAGACTATATGCTCTCATTTTAAAATATCCAAAGTAAGAAAAAGGATGCTTTACACTTGGGGCTACATTATTTCCATAGCTATTTGAGGCCAGAAACTGCTCAGGGAATCTTCCTCAACTTCAAACGTCTTTTGGAGTTCAACCAGGGAAAGCTGCCATTTGCTGCTGCCCAGATCGGAAACTCATTCAGGAATGAAATCTCTCCTCGCTCTGGCTTGATTCGTGTCAGGTGTAAATTATGGTATTATTTGGTTACTTTGTTGTCACATACAAGTGTTTCCACAATACTGAAGTGAATTTTTCTCTCCATAGAGAGTTTACAATGGCCGAGATTGAGCACTTTGTAGATCCGAATGAGAAGGTTCATTCCAAGTTCTCCAATGTTGCTGATCTGGACATCATGCTTTACTCGTCCAAAGCACAGACTAGTGGGCAGTCTGCCCAGATCATGAGGCTGGGCGATGCAGTGGAGCAGGTCAGTGAAGATCTCATTTATGATGTATTGATAACAATTAACACTTCAGTTGTAGTAACAAACTTTCGTATTGTATAGGGCATCATCAACAACTCCGTCTTGGGCTACTTCATTGGAAGGATATACCTTTATCTGATCAAAGTGGGTGTGGCGAAAGACAAGCTTCGTTTCCGTCAGCACATGGACAATGAGATGGCCCACTATGCCTGTGACTGCTGGGACGCTGAGACCAAAACCTCTTATGTACGTTCAGTGTTTGCTTGAGGACCTTCTAATTTCACTTGTCCCACAGATTAGGTGTTCATTTGTGTGTTTCTTCATACTGTTTTCCAGGGGTGGATTGAGATCGTGGGGTGTGCTGATCGCTCATGTTATGATCTTTTGTGCCACGCACGGGCCACCAAAGTCCCTCTGGTTGCTGAGAAACCCTTAAAGGAACCCATATCCTTCAACATTCAGTAGATCTTAAGAATTATAATTATCTAAGCATTTGAATGGGATCTGAACTGTCTCAAAAGAGTGTTAGTTCTGTTTATCCTCAGTTACCTTCCTTAACTGCTTCACACAAAGTTGTAAATGTTGTCCAGTTCGAGCCAAACAAAGGAGCCATAGGCAAAGCGTACAAGAAGGATGCCAAGTTTGCAATGGAGTACCTGGCCATCTGTGATGAATGCTATATCACAGAACAGGAGAAACTCCTCAACGAGAATGGGTGAGTATCATCAATAAGAGCATTCAAAATTTTTAATGCCAATGACCCCCAAATATGAAGCAATATCACAGAGTTTTAACCAATAGTCAGAGCTAAAATAGGTATTTTTCTCAGTCCATAGTGCCCACCAATGTTATTCTGTTCATTCATTGGTTTCCTCTCTCAATGCAGTGAGTTCACCATTGAGACTGAGGGCAAGACTTTCAAACTCACCAAGGACATGGTCAACGTCAAGAGGTTCCAGAAGACCCTGCATGGTAAGAAGCAGAAGCTATGATTTTAATGTCAACATAAGAATATGTAAGAGATTTTATTTGACTTCTCTTTCTCCACAGTTGAGGAGGTTGTTCCTAATGTAATCGAACCCTCCTTTGGCATTGGGAGAATCATGTACTCCATCTTTGAGCACACATTCCGTATCAGGGAGGGGGACGAACAAAGAACGGTAAGTATGCTGTAATAATCTGTAATTAATAATTTCATATGTTTGTCTTGCTTTATGAAGTTTGCTGCTTTCTCTTCAGTATTTCAGCTTCCCTGCCACAGTTGCACCATATAAATGCTCCGTCCTTCCATTGAGCCAAAATCAGGAATTTATTCCATTTGTTCGAGAATTATGTGAGTAGTACAACTCTACTATTATTTTAAAAAATGTATAGATGCTGTCCAAATAATAATGCACGATTAATGCTTTCCTCTACAGCTGAAGCCCTGACCAGGAATGGTGTCTCCCACAAGGTGGATGATTCCTCAGGATCTATTGGCAGACGTTATGCCAGAACGGATGAGATTGGAGTGGCATTCGGTATCACCATTGATTTTGACACGGTTAATAAAACTCCCCACACGGCCACTCTGAGAGACCGTGACTCCATGAGGCAGATCAGGGCTGAGGTAAAGCAGTTATGTGTCTTCAATTCATTCACTGAGATAGCATCTTGACTATTTTACTGAGATATATATGTTTATTTACAGGTTAGTGAATTGCCCGAAATCGTTCGTGACCTGGCCAATGGTGCAATCACATGGGCAGAAGTGGAAAGCAAGTACCCGATCTTTGAAGGCCAGGAGACGAGCAAAAAGGAAACTGTGGAAGAGTAGACTGTCTGTCTATTCGTCTATCTCATCTGCCTTTTCACTGGAGGCAGTCAATGGACATTTTTACATTTGCATTCATAGGATCAAAATTATGGCAATTATAATATACAGAGCAATCAGTGTACACCAGATGTTCACACAACTGGAACCACTGTAATTAAGTACTCCTTTAAAATTCAAGGAAGCTTTGTAAGGGCCTAAGGATGACTGATTAGGTTACTGTACTTGTAAAAGGATTTCACCATTCCTGTCCATGGGTGAAGATGAAGCTATAAGTGAAGATATGTCACATGTATGGTCAAATAAATCAAACCAGCACTTTCTGGACCTTTAACAGTGTGTTGAGTCAATTTTTTGATTAATTATGAGTTCAGTGAAGGATGCACTGAGGAAGTTGGCCACATGGGGGCGTAACACCTGCCAGCTGATTTTAACATGACTTCAACCTTTTTGACTCAAAGGGCCCTCTTATCCAAGAGAATATTCTAAGCCTCCCCAATTCAGCCCAATTCAATTAAATTTTATTAACAGAAACCGGGAGCACTGATATATTAATGAACTAATTATTTTTATGAATTAAGTTTCAGGAACTATATGTTCTTAATTTTAAAAAAGAATTGGGGATTTGTCATCTTGAGGCCACATTTGAAGATTGCTGACACCCCCTAGTGGGCCTTGGCCCTCTTTTTGAGAACCACTAGTTTAACAATTAATGTTTTCAATGGTTCTCAGGTCAAAAGCTTGTTGATATGGATTGACCTAGAGGGGCGATCTATATTCAGACATGCTAATAATATTTAATCTGGAATATTAACGTGACATTGTTCTGATTACAAACTAAACTGCTGATCTGTCAGGACTTACTAATTCAAATCATCAAGGTTAAATCCAGTATTTCAGGTATTTTTAATATGGTATGCATAGACAGTGGCTTCATTAAGAACAGGAAATTTTGCTAATATGAATTGTTTTCTTTTATTTTTGAAGGGTGTTTATTCAGGTTAGAAAATGGTGCCCCTGTCCAAATTGTCATCCAAAAACAGCATTGACCCTGACAGAAACAGGTGTGGAAGAGTGTGAATGTATGCCAGGGCTCCTGGCTTTTCTTAAAGGCTGCTAAAGAGCTAATGGCCTAAAATACATGCAAGTTATATTAGGGGACTGCAATAGTCCAATCTATTATGAGTCTGTTCATCTAACAGTGTAAAAATAATGTACTGATAAGTGGATTCTGTGTTGGTATATGAGTAACACAATTGCATATAAAAGCACTTATAAATGATACTGTACCCATAGAGATTTGTCCAAGATCTTTATATAGCTTGTATTATCTCTCATGGCTTATCTCATATACTGGACTACCAGTATTACTTAACATGGCTGCCCTCAATGACCCCTGACCTCTCTAAGGTTTTTTTTTTTGTATGTGGATAATAGACAATAGCTGCCTCTCATCTTGGTGAGACATGTCTTTCTCGATGCTTTCTCCCCTTTCTCAACCAATGTTTTTTCTTTTAAGTAAGCACATTATACTTGATAGTGCACCAGTGCTTCTCAGGTAAGTGTTTTAAATTTTTATCTTTTTATTTGATTTTTTTAATTATTGATACATATTTGCACATTTACACTTTTTGTTCTAACCCTTCTTCTATTTCTTATTTAGGACATTCAGTATGCAAGCCATGGAGTTTCAAGCCTGTTTCTATTGATACAACATGGCACAATGGATCCGCCCCCTATGGGCTGCTTCAGATGAATATAAATACATCTCTCATTCACCTTTAACTGTCCGCAACTGCCCAACAGGCAGTTTGTGCACCCAGCTGACACTTTGTAGAAACAGAGAGGATGCATTAGACTGTTAGTTACCTGATCTTTTCTTTACACTATTGCCATTATTTTAAGTTCAAGTGGATTTTTCAGTATTTGGGTTGCGGTGGCATTGCTGTGCTCAAGGTTAGTACAACAGGTGTTTCTAAAGTCTGCTTGGCAGCATGACCCGCTAACATTTAAATCAAATATTGATCAAAATAGTTGAACTAATAAGCTGGTAACTTACCTGCATGGTTCCTCTCACAATAACAAACGTCACAATAATGCAGCCCAGGCTGGTGTTTGACTACATACCTTTAAATCACCTGAGAAGAGAAACAGACGAAAGAATCATCTGCTGGTTAAAAGAAGATAAAAGATTTGGCTGTAATGTAAAAATCATATTTTAGTGTGATGCTTCAGTCAATACAATGAAAGCAGAAAATAGCCCAGCTAAAAATAGCAAGAGCTCACATAGTGTAGATGCTTCCTGCTCACACAATCCAAATCATTGGAAACTTCTGCCCTGCCCACAAAGATCAAGTTGTTTTCAGTTCATCTATTTGTTTTTTTGTTAGAAAGTGTTAAACATATGGTGCCATTTATATTTATGCAATTTAACTCTATATCCAAAGAGACGAGTACATTTACAGCATATATATTCTCAGTTAATTTGCTCCCTGGGAAGCGAACCTATGACCTTGGTGTTGCTAGCGCCACGTTGAGCTACAGTAACACTACAATATTGCTTTCATCCCATAGTAGTTTATCAATTACCAAGTTGTATTTATAGCGTGATCCTAATCGCTCATTGGCTGTCTTGATTGTAAAATATTTTAATGACCTAATTTGACACCAGATTTGTATTCATTCTAACCGCACTTTTCCAAATTCTCTTAGGTTGTCCTGCACACAATGGGGGTCAAAGCAGCTCTTCCGAGGTACGAGTTCTACTTTTATAATGTAGTGCTGTGTATGGCAATGCTCTGGGCTGCCAGATGGATATTTGATGTATCCAGCTGTGAGTATAAATGAACACATGCACACTGTTCTGATGTGACCCTAAAATGTTATCACTGTACTGATAATGTTTCTAGAGTGGTTTCTGTGAGGCTTTTACAATTTTACATCCACTTGAGCTCATAAACATCGCCATTAGAGCACAGAAATAGTACTACTGTATATTGTATGAGGAAAAAGACAGCGCAGTGATCCGCTAACCTCAGAAAGCTATGCAAAGTACGCAGCAGGGATCATATGTCAGTATTAATATACCAAAGAATGAATGACTGAAACAGAGTGACAGAGAAGAGAAAGAGGTATTATTGTGGGTTTATGACAAAAGCTACCAAATTTGCATTGAATATACAGTAATAACTGAATATACAGTTTTTCCATATATTATACACATCTATTAATTAAAATATTTATTGAAGATTTTAATATTTAAATAATTTAACAACATGTTGGAATGTTCAGGGGTATGTAAAATATTTCATATTTTTAAATATATTTTTAGTAGTGCTGTCAAACAATTAATTGCGATTAATCGCATCTATTTAATCTATATAATTTATATTATATAAATACATTTAATATATAAACAACATATTTTTCTTAAATATATTCATGCATGTGTATTTATATATATATGTAATAAATATACACAGTACATACTCATATATTATAGTAAACAAAACTTTTATTTTGGATGCGATTAATCGCGATTAATCATTTGACAGCACTAATTTTTAGTAAATGCTTTATTTTGTGTTGGTTTATTTTACAAGTATTCATTTGTTTTATGTTTTTATAATTATTAGCTTTTGTTTTCTAATTTCCTCATGAACCCTAATTTGGGAAACCTACTTTAAATGAATATTTGATCATATTTATTAATGAATAGAGCATTAATTGTCTCATGATTATCTCTATCCAGCAAATTCCAACAGAAAAACCTTCAAGACCAGTGTTCAGCCAGGATGGTATTACTCTGGCAGAAAAATGGTGAGATTTTGTCTGTATAACTTCACATTATGGGTATATATAAAATTGTGGTAATTGACTCTGATTGATCCATATCACACGGCAGGATACGGCAGATGTTGAGTGGATGATGTGGTTCTCTACGTTTCGAGAGCATATCATCTTTGCTCTCTCAGGTCATGTGATCTTTGCCAAGATCTGCTCCTTGCTGGCTCCACAGGTGCCCAAACAAATCTATATTATATGTGACTTAATGAATAAAGGTATGACTCTCTATGGCCAAACTGAGATGTTCATTCTCTCATGTTCTCTCATCCCACAGTACAGATCTCTGGTGTTCATGGTGTATGGTATGCTGGCGGTTTTCACCAGTATGGGCTGGGCCTACGTCACACTCATCCTCTCGCACTGTGTGCTGCTCTATAGCATCTCTCTGGTCAAGCTCAGGTGGCTCTGCTTCGTTGCTGGACTCACTACACTGGCGACTTTTAAAATGGAGCCCTTCATTTCCTGGCAGGTATGTGTCTGACACTCTGAAAATGTAAAAAAAGAGATCATTTTCATAATTAATAACTATTAATGATCATTTACTATATTTTATTATCTTCCTTTTATATCAATTATTATGTTAATCTTTTATATAAAGTCAGAAAGTGATTAACATTCATGTGTGCTTACAATTATTATTACCACTAGCTTTATTTCTTTTCTATCTACTTTTATTATTATAAAATATAAAATATGTTATAAAAACAAAACAAAATAACCTTAATTGATAATTATTTTTTCCCTTCTACGTTTATGATTATGTTCGTTTGTGATGGCTCATCTTTCAGGCAGGGTTTGTGACTGGCAATTTTGAGCTGCGTCCTCTTCTGTTCTACGGTGGCTGTGGATTCACCATCATGCGCTGTATGAGTTTCGCTCTGGAGAACTGTGAGAAGAAAGATGGCAACTACAGCATCCTGGAGCTTCTCAAGTACAACTTCTACCTTCCCTTCTTTTACTTTGGACCCATCATGACCTTCGACAAGTTCTACATTCAGGTCTGTAACTATATGAAATTACGGTTTGATTATTTTCTACATAATTGGACTGTGATTTTATAGCATTGCCCTCTGACCCCAGCAGGCCAATAACCCCAACCTGACGAGGAAGGATGGAGAGATGTGGAACATTTCCCTTCAGGGCCTGCTACACCTGGGGGTTATTATGATAGTGGCAGTCCTCTTACACTTCATGTACATTCTGACCATACCTAGTGACATGAAGCTCCTTAAAAATATCTCAGATTGGGCCCTTGGTATGTATGTGTGTATTTGTATTCGCTTACTTTTTAGTTAATCAATGTCAAAAGACTACAATAGTCTTTCTCTTCTTTGACCATGCAGTTGGATTGGCTTATTTAAATCTGGTGTATGATTGGGTGAAAGCAGCAGTGATGTTTGGAGTGATAAATACAATATCTAGACTGGATCATCTGGACCCTCCCAAACCACCGAAATGCATTACAATGCTTTATGTGTTCTCTGAGACGTGAGTGAGCTAATTTTAGCATAATTTGTTTTCTTGTTTCTTTATTCTAAAAGTTATAATAAAATAGATTTTGATGTAATCAGTCAAATTAAACAGTATTGATAATTCTAAAAATAAAAAAACATTTTTTTTTTTACAGACACTTTGATCGAGGAATAAATGACTTTCTCTGCAAGTATGACTGACACTGTTACTTTTATTAGACTTTTAACCAACACAATGCTGTTTCAAGCACTAGTATTTTAACAAAGAATGCTGTCATCTCTACAGGTATGTTTATAACTATCTCGGCGGGAAGCATGACAATGTTTTGGATGAGCTGATAGCCTCTCTGTGCACATTTGGCATCGCAGCACTCTGGCTGGGGCCAGGCTGGGTGGTTTTCATCTGGGCTTTCTTAAACTGCTTTGGCCTTAATTTTGAATTATGGACCGCCAAGTTCTTCACCATGGAACCTTTTATTTCTATTGAGGTAAGTTGAAAGAAAGATGACCAGCAATAATTTGCTGGATTTTCTACTCGTGTACTGTAACACGGATGCTCCAGAGCACTCTCTAGTGGTTAAATGTTAAATTTCTTGTAATATAAGCAATAATTTCATCTAGAAATTTTTCTTTCCACCCACAGATGGCGATATCAGAATCTATGTCACGCAGGATCAGGGCTGTGTTTAATACCTTCAACTTCTGGACAATTGTCCTTTACAATGTCCTGGCCCTGAACAGTCTTGAATTTGCCAATCTGGTTACCAAGAGATTGTTACTGAAAGGTGAAGTACTGGTGATATTTAAGTAATTTAAAATCCAAAAGATTTTATGTAATTGCTATTGTAAAGTTGTAAGAAGTTGATTTGTATATTGTATTTTTTACTTTTTATTGAAATATTTTGTTACATTTTTTTAAATTTATGTATTTTTTAAAATAAATAATTAAATAATTTAAAATTATATATATATATATATATATATATATATATATATATATATATATATATATATATATATATATACAGTTGTGTTCAAAATAATAGCAGTCCAACATCACTGACCAGATCAATCACTGTTTTTGGTAGAAATTATATTTCTATATGGCAAATATTTTACTAGTAGGTGGTAGAGTAATAGAAAACCAATAGACCCAACAGTCGTGACATGCATGCTGTTGATTCTGTGTAACTGAATTATTAATTGAAAAGGGCATGTTCAAAATAATAGCAGTGTGGAGTTTAATTAGAGAGGTAAATCATTCTGTGAAAAAACTGGTGTCAAACAAGTGGCCCTTATTTAAGGACTAAGGGCTGCAAATGTTGTACTGTGCATTTCTCTGAAAATCTGAGTAAAATGGGTCGTTCCAGACATTGTTCAAAAGAATAGCTCACTTTGATTAAAATGTTGATTAAAGAGGGGAAAACATATAAAAAAAGTGCAAAAAATGATAGGCTGCTCAGCTAAAATGATACCAAATGCTTTAAAATGGCAACCAAAACCAAGATGTAGAAGAAAATGGAAAACTACCATTTTGAATGGATCGAAGAATAGCCAAAATGGCAAAGACTCAGCCAATGATCAGCTCCAGGGTGATCAAAGAAAGTCTAAAGTTACCTGTGAGTACTGTAACAATTAGAAGACGCCTGTGTGAAGCCAAGCTATCAGCAAGAAGCCCCCGCAAAGCCCCACTGTTGAAAAAATGAAGAGGTTACAATTAGCCAAAGAACACATTGACTGGCCTAAAGAGAAATGGTGCAATATTTTGTGGACTGATGAAGCAAGATTGTTCTTTTTGGGTCTAGAGTCCGCAGACAGTTTGTCAGACGACCCCCAAACACTGAATTCAAGCCACAGTACACTGTGAAGACAATGAAGCATGGTGGCGCAAACATCATGATATGGGCATGCTTCTCATACTACGGGTTGGGCCTATTTATCGCATTCCAGGGATCATGGATCAGTTTGAGTACATTAGAATACTTAAAGAGGTTATGTTGCCTTATGACGAAGAGGAAATGCCCTGGAAATAGGTGTTTCAACAAGACAACGACCCCAAACACACCAGTAACCCAGCAGCATCTTGGTTCCAGACCAACAAGATTAACATTATGGAGCGGCCAGCCCAATCTCCAGACCTTAATCCAATAGAAATCTTGTGGGGTGACATCAAAAATGCTGTTTCTGAGGGCAAAACCAAGAAATGTAAGAGGAATTGTGGTGTGTAGTGCAGTCGTCCTGGGCTGGAATACCTGTTCACCGCTGCCAGACTCCATGCAACACAGATCTGAAGCAGTTCTCAGAAACATTGTTAGTTCAGTCATTCACAAGAAAACTAAATCTTCAAGCAGTTTTCTGTTTATACAGTAAATGTTTGACTTTGTAAAGAAAAATGCAGACACTGCTATTTTTTTGAACAGCCTAATATTCCTTTTTCTTCACTTTCTGTAAAGTAATAACAAATTTTCTAAAGTTTTCTTCATGTTTTGATTCAGAATAGAATGTGCAGTGTTCCCAATGCATTTGTGTGTATTGAAGTAAAAGGTATTATAAGGATTTTGAGCTTTACTCGCTTTTTTAAACACACTGCTATTATTTTGAACACAACTGTATATATATAGATGCTCCTTTCCTGTTATTTCAAAAATATTTTTTATTTAAATATTTATATTATATTTAAAATAATAAATAAATATTGATGTTCTTTTCTTGTTATTTCAAAAATATATTATCCTTAAATCAAACCTTATCCTTGTTTCTCAGGTTTCCCCTTCACCACTATCACTGTGTTGTTCGTTACCTACTGCTTGATTCAGCTGATTAAGGAAAGGGAAAGAAGACAGGCTTTGATTGATGATCCAGACCCAATCCCCCCTCCTGCACCCGCTCCTGCACCCACAGCTGCACCCACTCTCACAGATCCCAGCACCACCCAGACAGACGCTGCTGCCGCCACCCAGCCTGTGGACCCAAACAAGCAAAAGGCAGAGTAGAAATTACACATGATGCTTATATTTAGATGAAACCTGACTAACTTACTTACACATTTTGTGTCTTCTTATGAATTCTGCAGACAATTATAATCTAGAAATATGGAGAAAAATGTTTTATTGACAGTACTGTAAGAAAAGAGTCATTCGAAACAGCTATTTACATTTTTACAGATTTTTTCAACATTACAGACTTTACTCTCATTGGCTGCTTTTTAAATTAGTGGCAGTTTTACATGTGTAATAGAGTTTCAATATGTGATTTGTAGTTAAAAACCTAGACGATGGATTTTATTACTACAAATTTTATAACAGTTTTAATTAAAATGAAATACAAATATTCAGTGCTCATACAGTATCTATACATAATATATGTTACTAATATGTACTCAAAAATACTGGACTAACAATCACAAAGACTGTTTTCTGAATTTGTGATATGCATTAAAATCATCTTCATTAGTGACTATGTGTGTATGTCTTCTTGTCACCTTGATAAGTTTCTTTTTGTGTGTGTGTGTGTGTGTGTGTGTATACCTACTTAACCATATTTTGGGGACAAATTTGTACCCAAAAGTGAGGTAAACCTGACAAAATCTCCAAAAACCTCCCTTTGGGGACGTCCTCATTTGTAAAACGGGTTTAAAAATAAACTAAACAAAGTTTTTTTGAAATTGTAAAAATGCAGAAAGTTTCCTGTAAGGGGTAGGGTTAGGTGTAGGGTTGGTGTAGGGCAATAGAAAATATGGTTTGTACAGTATAAAAACCATTACGCCTATGGAATGTCCCCATTTGGATAGCTAAGTAAACGTGTGTGTGTGTGTGTGTGTGTATGTCTGTGTGTGTGTGTCTGTGTGTGTGTGTGTGTTTTTGGGAACTTCATTCATGTTTCAAATTTCTGCAAATAAGGTAATGACAAAGTTGTAATTGACAGATCGATCATCTGGGACACTCATCCTGCATGACAACTCGGTTGCTTAAATTAAACTGTGACTCCTAACAAAAGCATAAATGTCACTGAGAACATTCAAGATCTTTGATGTCATTAAACCT
This sequence comes from Tor tambroides, assembly GCA_021397915.2. Classification (NCBI taxonomy): domain Eukaryota; kingdom Metazoa; phylum Chordata; class Actinopteri; order Cypriniformes; family Cyprinidae; genus Tor; species Tor tambroides. The sequence continues at coordinate 96,003 of JAFVLL020030437.1, read as the reverse complement.
TTTCAATCTAGGATATTTATATGAACTGGCATAAGCTCTCTTCTGTTGTTTCAACCATTAAGGTAACCTGTGACCATAAGTGAACTGTTGATATTATTAGTGACTAGTGAGTTTTTCTTAGAAATAAAACAGGAAAATTGAGAAGTTGGCCTTGTATTTTTGTTACATTTGATGTATAATACTTAAAGCAGTGGTTCAGAACCTTTTTTCGTAGTGACCCTATTTATTAAAAAGTAACAACCCTCACCCCCCCCAACACAGTTGTTAAATTTTTAATAAATAAAATGACTGCAGAAACATTCAAATAATGTCATTATCAACAATGACCAGATTTTAAATAAAGAAAAAATGGTTGTGTGACTACAATCAACAAAGTGTTGACAAAAAAATATATATATATATAAAAGTATACACCCCAAATTTCAGACTAACAAAAGGGATATGAATAATAATAAAAAAAAAGATAAATGATTATAGATATTTTATCTGCTCTGTTAATAATCCTAGATACCTAGACAGCGTATTTTCCATCAACCGGTTAAACTTTACAACAGTGCTTAAAAACTCGGTATGATTTTTGCATTGGTTTAAACTAAAATGGCAGACAGGCTAAATGAAAATATAAATCATTTTCTGCCAGTAGGTGGCGCTTACTGAACAGCATAGAGCTGTTTCCCCGGTAACCGCTGTAAACAAAACAGTGCGGCTTATAAACAATTTTAGGCAGTATATGGAGGTAAGATGAATACAAAAGGCCATAGAAACTCTTCTGAAGGCAGTTGATTTCCTTCAGAGATACATTCATATAATTTATTCATACTTTAATTAATGTAATTTTCATCAGCGGTTGTAAATCGTTCCACTGCCTTCCTTCATATTTTCAAACAATTGCACGTTGCGTGAGACTGTTGCTAACTTTGCTTAGGCTAATACTGGACAGTATTTACATGAGTTCAAATCATATTGCTTTGTAATTTATTATGCTACAAAATGCAGTTTAGCCAATATATTAAAATATCAGCTTAACTTATATGGACATTGTGCGTCAGACTCTAAGAAATACAAACGGAAGACAGAAGAGTGAGCTTAGTGCTCAAAAGGGGCAGGGCTACATAGAAGAACTAGCACAATGCTTTGTAATATTTATTTAAATTATTTTGTTACACTTTATTTTATGATGACCGTTACATTGTAATGTAACAAGGTATGGAATTAAGTATTTTAAACATTATTACAAGATAATAATCTGTGATGAAATGTCTTTTTTATCAATAAAATAGTCTAAAAAAATTAATAAGTCAAGAAGGTGATTCATAGTCCCATAAATGTACTATGTAGTGGCCTGTGATCTCATTCAGAAGGCCAGTGTTTCTTCTGACTACTGTCTCACATGGGGAAGTGTGTCAGCTGTTGCATAGGGCAGGGGGTTGTGTTTCACATGTACAAGTATGGATTCCACATCTTTGTGAAGGACCTATAAATAGCCCCCCAGTTGGAGTTTGGTTGAAGTATTGGGACAGCTGATGAAGCCTGAAGTCCTGACAGCAAAGCGGAACTGATTCAGCCCTGCCTTTTCTTTTTCAGCCAGTAACAGAAGTTTGGTACAGAGACTGCTGGACTAGCCATTGACTTCGTTGTGACCGTCAGGGACACTGCACGATCAATATGGCTCTACCCATAGATCCCATGGAGGAGCCGCGGATGTACCAGCAAACCCTGCTGCAGGATGGTCTATACGATCTTCTGGAGAGCGATATGATGGTTGATTGTGTGCTGAAGATCAAAGACAAGGAGTTTCCCTGCCACCGGTTGGTCCTGGCTGCTTGCAGCTCGTACTTCAGAGCTTTCTTTAAGTCAGGTGTGGAGGAGAGTAAACAGAAAGAGATTGTACTGGAGGATGTGGAGCCTGGAGTCATGGGGATGATCTTGAAGTATCTCTACACCTCAAACATCAATGTGACAGAGCAAAACGTACAAGACATCTTCTCTCTGGCCAACATGCTTCAGATTCCCTCGATTTTCACCGTATGTGTCTCGTTCCTGCAAAAGAGACTGAGTTTGAGCAACTGTTTGGCGATTTTTCGACTAGGCCTGATGCTGGACTGTCCTCGTCTGGCCATATCTGCGAGGAACTTCGCTTGTGAACGCTTCCAGTTAATTGCTCGGGATGAAGAATTCCTGCAGCTGACTCCAAGTGAATTGGCAGCCATTATCGCATCGGACTCTTTGAATGTAGAAACGGAGCAAGATGTTTTTGAGGCTTTGATCAAGTGGATTGGACATGACCAAGAGAAGAGGCTGGAGGACCTACCGGGTCTGCTGGATTGCGTCAGATTACGTCTGGTTCCCGAGGACTATGTCACCAAAAATGTGGAGAAACATGAATGGTTGAGCTCAAACCCAGAGATCACCAAGAAACTGCAACTGGTCAAAGACGCCCATGCTGGGAAGCTTCCTGAAGTCAAGAAGAACAAAAGCAAAAAGAGTTCCGGTCAGGAAGGAAAGAAGGGAGATGAAGAGGAGGAAGAAGAGCAGGAGGAGCTACTTCCAGGAATCTTGAATGACAATCTGCGGTTTGGGATGTTCTTGAGAGACTTGATCTTCTTGATCAATGACACTGCATCGGTGGCTTATGACCCAACAGGAAATGATTGTTATGTGGCGTCACTCTCCACCCAAATTCCCAAAAACCACTGCAGTCTGGTCACAAAGGAAAATCAGATATTTGTGGCAGGTGGACTCTTTTTTGATGAGCAGAGCAAAGATGAACAGATCTATTCATACTTTTTGCAGGTAAAGGACTACTTCCCTTCATTTACTTGCTTTTACAGTCTAGTTTTCATTCATTATTTTCTCATTAATCATTAATTCTGCACATTGGGAAGTTTATGTAGTGTACATAAACCATAGACAACGTGTTTTTGGCTTTACCCAGCTGTATTTACCTATTAGATATTAGTGAAAGTAAGACCCCATGGAATCACTGGTTTTCTGTGAAACAGAGTTGTCCCTTATTGTTGAAAAACCAAGAGATTTAGCATATTTTTAGCAATTTTTCTAGAATGTTAATAATCTGTGCCCAAAGAAAATAACTTGAACTATACTGTAACGTTAAGGGAACATTTTGCATTTGTTGGGGATGACTTGGCGTATTTTCTGTGAAACTGAGAGCACAGGGAAGACATTTCTTTTTTTGTGTGTAGTTCAGAATGAGTCATCAATATTTTTTAAAATTTGTTTTCCCAGGATTTTATAGACAATATTTTAAATGTAATGCTTTATTTTTAATTTGAAGTATTCTAAAAGTTTATGTAGTCAGTGTTTAAGAATACAATAACATATGTGACCCTGGACCACAAAACCAGTCATAAGTGTCAATTTTTCGAAATTGAGATTTCTGCATAATCTGAAAGCTGAATAAATAAGCTTTCCATTGATATATGGTTAGGATATGACAATATTTGGCCGAGATACAACTATTTGAAAATCTGGAATCTGAGGGTGCAAAAAAATCAAAATACTGAGAAAATCACCTTTAAAGTTGTCCAACTGAAGTTCTTAGCTATGCAGATTACTGATCAAAACTTAAGTTTTAATATATTTACGGTAGGAAATTCACTAAATATCTTCATGGAACATGATCTTTACTTAATATCCTAATGATTTTTGGCATAAAAGAAAAATAGATAATTTTGACCCATACAATGTATTTTTGGCTATTTTTAAAAATTTACCCCAGCGACTTGAGACTGGTTTTGTGGTCCAGGGTCACATATAACCATTTCACGAGTTTGGCTGCCCATCCAGTTTTAATAGTTGTTAGTAAACAAGTTTGGCTTGCTGTCCTCAACAGAGGTTCGAACCTGAGGCCCGGCTTGAGCTGCTGGTTCGATTCTCCTATTGTGGTACTACATAAAGGGAAACTAACAGAAATAGAGGTGGAGACGGGGAGGTGACGGGATGCCAGAATAATTGTCGCTGGGACGGCACAATGACTGCTGCTTATTAGGCTCATAATGATGACTGACAGGAAACTAATGATTAGGCTCCTCCCAAAAACCTACGTTTGGAACTAACATCTCAGAACATTCTGGGAAGGTTAATTTATGGTTCTAAAATAATAACACCTAAAAGTAACCATTAGAAAAAATTGTCTATAAGTTCTTAGCAGGTTATCACACAAAACCACCCTCCCTTTAAATTATCAGCAAATGCTCATGTAGACTGTCCCGTAAAACACAGTGGATGATTATATTGTCATTATATCTGACAGTTTGACCCTGCAACATCAGACTGGATGGGCATGCCTCCCATTCCCTCTCCCCGCTTCCTGTTTGGCATGGGAGAGGCAGAAAACTTCATCTTTGTTATTGGAGGGAAAGAAATGAAGGAAGGAGAAAACATTCTGGATACAGTCATGGTTTATGACAGACAGTAAGTATGTTTACTGATGCCATGTTAATTATTTGAATATCAGCTATACATTTGTCTTTTTTGTTTATTGAATCATCCCAACAGATGCACTATGAAAATGATTTTTTTAAGTATTCCAAGATTATCGGAATACATTTTACAAGAAAATACTATTTCAGTCTTTCTACTTCAAAATTTTAATACAGTGCTTTACTTGCCATTTCTTCTGTAATTATTTGTGAAATTTACTAGCAATTTCTTGACTAGTGAAAATTGTTTCTACACCAATTTTTTTTTTCACTGTGTACTTAAATAACCCTGGTTTTTTAAGGTATCTTAAATGGGCCGAGTCCGATCCTCTTCCCTACCCTGTATATGGCCATGGAGTAGTGTCTCATAATGAAATGATCTATGTAATTGGAGGAAAGGGAGAGAACAAGTATGTTTATAAGCTATTTCTACATTTTGTTTTGGAATATGCATTCAATATAATAGCTAGTAGTAAGGCTGCCACTGTATCTCACATTTATACACACATTTGTCTTATTTTGTAGAGAGTGTTTGAATAGAGTGTGTGTGTACGACACTAAAAAGTGTCAGTGGAAGGATCTGGCTCCATTAAATACTGCACGCTCACTCTTTGGGGTCACAATTCACAAAAACAAGATCTACGTGGCAGCTGGTGTGACTGACACTGGCCTCACAGGCAACGCTGAGGTCTATGACATCAAAACCAACAAGTAAGTGTGGCCACATACAGTATATGCTAAACAACCTGCAGCATTATCTAAGGTTTATGGTACGCATTTACTGGTGGGACAAACCCATTATAATTAGCTTGCAATAAACAATTATTTAACCCCATCACTCGCTATCTTCTAGGTGGTCAGAGTTTGTGGAGTTTCCCCAGGACCGCAGCTCACTTAGCTTGGTCACTGTGGGTGGAGTCCTCTATGCTACAGGTGGATTTGCCATGTTCCCCAAAGAGGACGGCGATGATCTCATGCCACAGGAGATGAACGACATCTGGAGGTGAGGCGCCCAATCACTACACCAATCAGTCTTTAAGTGGAACTATGCAAAGGGAAGCATCCACGTAGTAATTGGCTTATTAAAGTAATAGTTCATCCAAAAATGAATATTTTCTGAAAATCTCAGACCATCCAAGATGTATATTGTCTATTCGTTTGAACATTACATTTAGCATTACATTGCTTGCTCACCGATGGATCCTCTGCAGTGAATGGGTGCCGTCAGAATGAGTGTCCAAACAGCTAATAAAAACATCACAATAATCCACAAATAATCCACACCACTTAATTCCATCAATTAACATCTTGTGAAGCGAAAAGTTGCATGATTGTAAGAAACAAATCCATCGTTAAGACATTTTTAACTTCAAAAATGCAAATTGCTTTCAGCTAAAATCCAAAAAGCAATATTATCTGAATCAGGAGAGAAATGTGCATGCATCAAGCACTAAACCAGGGGTGCCCAAGCTCGGTCCTGGAGGGCCGGTGTCCTGCAGAGTTTAGCTCCAACTTGCCTGAACACACCTGCCTGGAAGGTTGTAGCATGCCTAGTAAGAGCTTGATTAGCTGGTTCAGGTGTGTTTAATTGAGGTTGGAGCTAAACGCTACAGGGCACCGGCCCTCCAGGACCGAGTTTGGGCACCCCTGCACTAAACACTCACTAAAGTGACTTTTTACTGGAAGAAATGTTATTATGGACTTTTGGCCAGAAGTGATGTTGTGTGAATTACTTGTGGATTATTGTGATGTTTTTATCAGCTGTTTGAACTCTCATTCTGATGGCACCCATTCACTACAGAGGATCCACTGGTGAGCAAAAATCTATATCTTGGATGGAATGAGGGTCATTACATCAATCAATAAATTTAAAAAAAAAAAAATCTCAACATCTCTCCTTAACTGAAATGACACAGATATATTGTGAATCTGACCACATACGTGATTACAACAATCCAAATGTACATGTTCAAATAAATAGGTAAATGTCTGTTCACAGGTATGATGAGGGCGAGAGGAAATGGAACGGCATACTGAGAGAGATTCAATATGCATCTGGTGCAACAGTTCTGGGAGTCCGTCTTAACACTCTTCGGCTCACTAAAGTGTGAGACTACACCGGTGAAGTACAAACTCTCTGCTGTTTTTGAATCAGTTATTATAGTGTGGGACAAAGTGAAACCAAGTCTGAACCAGCACGAAACAAGAGGACAGAACATCTGTTCTTAAACTCATTCCATGAAAGTGATCAATTTGATATTCAACACACTTTATCATTTGGAACAGAGAGAACAAGCACAGATATTGTGAAAATAAGGCTGTGGAAATGCTATTTCTGAACAATTTTATTATGGACAGAGCTTCTTGTGTCGTGTACTTTTTTAAATTTATTGTTAATGTGACATTTCTGTTGTTCTGAATGAGAGAAACCTCCCAAAGTAAAGTAAAAACAAACAAATGCTTGGGCTCATGTTTCATTTAGTTCACTATTGAAATGATTATTTTATTTTGTTTTATTACAGACAATAAATACTACCCAGTACAATAAATGACATAATACAGCCTCATTTTATTAGCACCGCTAGACTCTAGTCCTTGTATTGTTTAGTATCCTGCTGACAGAACCAGCATGACTGCCAACTGCATGTACACAAACTTAACTAAGACATGTAGAATTAAAACCTAGGAACAGTCACACTCATGATTGGCTTAATACATTGAAAGTATGGGTAGGTTTAAGTATTACATGTTAGGTGCTAGTTTAGAAAAAATGCTTTTTGAATTTGGTTTCAAAATGTCTTTTTAAGATTGTGAGTGGTTTCTTTCAAATCTTAAACAGACAGTAAGAAAAACTACCCAAACTCTGAAGTGCAAACCATCTTTCGCTATCGCTTATTATTTATTACAAAGGATAGCACACACCAGAACAAACTAAAATAACAGACAAATCCTTCTTAATATAAATCTTACTTTCTTTCCAAAATCACTTAAATATACATATTTCAAAAATAAAAAACAAGGCCACAAACATCCCAAATCTTTCTCAATAAGCAGCAAACTAGGAATACATGCTAGTAAAGTATGCAAAATACAAAAAAAGAAGTTTTAAGGACTTCCACCTTTTACTCTCCCTCACAACCTGTAAGAGAAACATGTTTTCAGATGCACAAAATCAAATCATTCAACTCTTCAATGGCCTTTTACTTACTACCATATTTTCAGAGATGGAGGTTTATTTACCTCTGTGCAATTTCACTTCACATAAAATATAAGACTTCAACAAAGAAAGAAAGAAAGAAAGAAAAAGAGAAATTAAGAAAAAAAATGGGCATAACAAAAAGCCTTCAGCAGTATGTTTTTTATCATCTTTTTAACACAACTTGTGTCGTACCACAATTTTAATATTTATGTAAAGTGCACACAAAAATTAAGTAAAAACGGAATTCTGTGGCAATTCAACTTGTGATAAGACCATAATACATCTTAGAAAATGCTTCAGGGAAGTTTTTAATATCGAAAACAAAATGAGATGAAATATGTTTAAATATATTAACAGGGGCTTTAAAAACACATGCATCCTCAGAATAAGGTGCAATATGACATTGAAAAACATGTAAAGAACACCAACAACAGGATTCGATCCGTGGCAAAACCACAAAAAGGCTTTAACAATCATCATCTGGAATAACATTATTGCAGGATTTCTACCAAATACAAAATGTCCTTTTTAAAGTCCTGGTGATGGTCTGTGCTCAGATCACCATTAACTTCAGTCATGCCACCGTAATTTCAATCTACACATTCATGATCATGGCAACTCTATTCCATTACACACTCAAGGCAGTTTTGTTATAGTGCCTCTGCATTGAGCTGGTTATGACCGACAAACTGACTTTCAGTTACTGATCAATGCAGACAATTACTGTGGGTCTTATTGCTTAAAAAAATAGTATATGTTATGTCAGTTCAATCAGCTCTGCTTTTTAATAATGATTCTAGAACTTCTACAATTACATTCCAGCCTTAAAGGGATACCGTAGCCAAAAATGAAAATTCTCTCATCATTTACTTAGGCAGCAGCTTGAACATTCTGCTATTAATTACGGAAGCCTGTTTCCACCACAGAATAAAATGATAAAAAAAGGTTATTGCTTTTTAACTGCTTTTTATTCCATGGAAGAAATGGTCTTCCATAATTAATAGCGCCGTTTGTGAAGAAATAAATTAATATGAATTTCAAACATAGATAAGGATAAGTAAATGTTAACAGAATTTACATTCTGGTGAACTATCCCTTTAATTGACCATTCTACCGGGACTTTCAAAAACTTCTTAAAGAAACACATACCATTTAAAAACACTTGCCATAACCTGCATTAAGCTGAGTTTTCTTAACCCAGGAACATGACTGATGTACTGAGAACAATGTAAGGTAAGGTTTAAGATGTAAGGTCAAATTTAGAGCTTATTCCTCATACATAAGCTTATTTCCATCTTGCAAGTTCTTTCATGAATGCTGACCTCTACATCTCATCACATTCATTTGATTCTATAAAGAATGTAAACAAAGAAAACTGATTAAACAAAAACTGACAGGAAACACTGAATTTATTTACAGACTATGTATGTTTATATATATATATATATATATATATATATATATCATATATATGTTTGTGTGGGTGTGTATGTATGTATATATTTAAATATATATAAATATATATTGGATAATACCTATTATAATACTACATTTTACTGCTGCTAGAGTTGTTAGAGAGTTTTCTTGAACTATATTTTGTCTATATAATCCTCTGACATTGGGTAAAGAATTTTTTTTTTTTTTACAAACTTTCTATAAACTCTTTTTATATTCTATGTGGCCTCTTAACAGGACCATCTTACAGTGTACATGAGTCCCAAAAGGCCAGTCTAATAGCTTGCTACATAATTACATTTTTAGGGCACAAAACAAACAAAAACATGATTTTCATCATTTGGCTAATCAATTTTCCACAAGTAACCATTTCCCACAAGTTATTCAGGCCATTCATGTCATTCAAAGCCATCATAAAATAGTGTAAAGTGAAAAAAAAATAAGTGAAAGCATTAATGATGACTAATAAATTGATGTACCAAAAAGCATTTAAGACATTCAACAAAAATATTTTTGAACCAAACACACCCTGGTGTTCATCCAGAATCGACATTGCCTCCGTGCAAATAAAAAACACTCCTTTTCACACTCATTTCTTCACAAGTGGTTTAGGCCTTTCAGATTTTGCCATTACACATATGGTCAACACTGAAAGTAAAGTGCTCTGGAAATTTTAAAATAATACAGAGAGAAAGAAAAAAAAAAAGTGAAAGATCCTTCTTTGGGATTTTCTGAAAACAATAAGTTTCTTTCAAAAACAGTTCACCAAAAAATTTTAATTTGCTAAATTGCTAAAATTTAAAAAGTTTGTTTCTTTATCTGAACAGATTTTAAGAAATTTTGCATTTCGTCACTTGCTCACCAGTGGATCCTCTGCAGTGAATGGGTGCTTATTAAAATATAAGTCCTCTATGCTTAATATTAATGTCTCCAGCGAAAAATCCATCTCGCCTGAATCAGGAGAGAAATATGCACAGATCAAGCGAAAAGGTTTAAACAAATATGTTGTTGGATTTAGTGTGCGAGGACAACAGTGGATGGACTTTTTCACTGGGTAAAGTATTATTATGGATTATGGACTGGTATTTTTGCCAGAAGCAACAATTTGAAGTTAAAAAGCCTTAATGATGGATTTGTTTCTTACAAACACACAGTTTTCACTTCATAAGGAGTTACTTGATGAACTGAAATCATGTGGATTACTGTGATGTTTTTAACCAGCTGTTTGGATTGACGCCACCCATTCACTACAGAGGACCCATTGGTGAGCAAGTGATGTAAAGCTAAATTTCTCCAAAACAAAATCATATACATCTTGGATGGCCTGATTGTGAGTAAATTCTCAGCAAATTTTCATTTTTGGGTGAATTACTCCTTTAAGCATTAAACATTGATTATTATCAAGTGCCTCTGCTACATATAACCTTTGACACAAACCATTCGTCCCACCTGTGCCCTGCACAGACAAACCTCTGCAAATATGCAGAAGAGACCATGTGGCAAAACTTTAAACTTTCAGGATACGAAGAAGACAGGACAATATAAATACATCTACGATTAAAAATAAGGTGCTGGAGTGATTATACATTTCATATTCAGTAATAACATATAAGCTAACAGGATTTGGTTACTGCAATACATCTGGATTTGGTTATGGCAGGGGGACACAGCTGCTACATGCTTATTGGCTGAAGAGCTGTTCCGAAACTTCGCAGTTCTCATGTCCCACAGCGCCCTCTGCTGTGAGTTCAGTACGTATCTATACTTCGTACGGCAGCTAATGAGAATCTCAACCTGTTAGACTAAACTGGCAAAGCTTAAAGTCTATGGCAAGAGCATGTGAAATGCGGAAATGCGATACTAAATGCTAATCCTGTAGCTCACAAAAACTGCATTAAACAACAACAAAAATAATGAGAACATTTGTTTTCTTTCTGTAATACGAGAAGCTTATTTGAACAGTATATAAAATATCTCTATGAGAATAAGATAAGTGAAAATTTGCACAGTTTAAAAGGAATATTCAGTGTCACACACTGTTTAAACATCTGCTGGAAGTCTTAGACCTCACTCAACATGTTTGGAAACCCCTATGAGAGTGATTCACATTGGATGTGAATCAAAAAGCTCATGGGGAGCTACTTCTAGCTTTGGGTTTTAGACAAGAAACAATCAAAAGGAACTTCAACCTTATATTCAAAACTAGTTGTTACCAGAGTTAACCCTTTCAGTGGAAAACAGGCCTGGGGGAGATGGAAGACCTACGATAGAGTGAACGAAGGGTAGCGAGAGTGACTTGACCTGGTGGAGACTGGTCGCCTCACCGGGAGGTCTTACAGGGTGGCTGGGTAACTGACTGGCCAGTGAGTCCATATCAGTTGACGTAGGGTCCAGGTCCACAAGGTTGGTGGTATCAGATACCATGGGGTTGCTAACCTGGAAGCACTTCTCCTTGTGGGCTTTGAGCATGTTGGAGAAGCGGAAACGCTGTCCGCAGACGTCACAGGGGTATGGCTTCTCGCCAGTGTGAGTGCGGCGGTGCCGTTTCATGTTGGGCCGGCTCGTGAAGCTCTTTCCACAGATCTCACAAATATATGGTTTCTCTCCTGGAACAGACAAACAGATGGAATTATTTTTATTTCATTTGGGATAGTTCACCCAAAAATAAAAGTTCTGTCATTAATTACTCACCCTCATGTCATTCCAAACCTGTTAGACCTTCATTCATCTTCAGAACACAAATTAAGATATTTTTGATGAAATCAGAGAGCTCTCTGACTCTGCATGGACAGCAATGCAACTGACACGTTCAAGGCCCAGAAAGGTAGTAAGGACATAATTAAAATAGTCCATGTGACATCAGAGGTTTAGCTGTAATGTTGAATGTGTCAGTTGCATTGCTGTCTATACAGAGTCAGAAAGCTCTCGGATTTCATCAAAAATTCTTAATTTGTGTTCCGAAGATGAGCAAAGGCCTTATGGGCTCGGAACGACATGAGTGTGAGTAATTAATGACAGAATTTTCATATTTGGGAGAACTATCCCTTTAACCATTTTTTTTAATGATACAAGATTAGTAGAAAATAAATAATTACTTAGAATTATTCATTAATTATGTGTAGACTGTGATTATGATGAGCACCAAAGTGGTGATTCTCACCAGTGTGGGTCTTCATGTGTTCATCAAAGTACTGCTTCATGTTGAAGTCTTTCCCACACCACTGGCACATGAACTGCTTGTGTCCAATATGGATGCTCATATGTGACCTCAGCTGGTATTTGTACTGGAATCTTTCACTGCAGTTCTACAACATAAGTAGCATCATCAGATACAGTAGATTATAATTTACATCTGTGTTCCTCTGCTTAAAGTCTTGGTACTAAATCTAATTGGATTTGGCATAACAACATTTCACAAGTTGTGAAATGAAATGATAAAACACAAGAAATGATAAAACAATAAATATTGGACGCTGGTTAAAAGACATAGCATTTGGTCAGTATCTAGTCAAATGTTAGTCTAACACAGCCATTCAAAAGTTTGGGGTCAGGAAGATTTTTATTTTCAAAGAATTTGATTTCATTCAACAAAAATGGAATGATTGACAGTAGTCGTTTTAATGTTACAAAAAATAACAGTTTTAAATAAACATGAAAAAATACTGGAAATAAAAATGTTACGCAGCACAACTGTTACCAACATTAATAATAAGAAACCAGAAATCAGCATATTAGAATGATTTCTGAAGGATCACGTAACACAGAAGACTGTAGTAAAAATTCAGCTTTGAATTTTTACTTTGAATAGACGCTGAAAATTCAGTTTTGCCCTCAGGAATAAATGACATTTTATAATATATAATAGAAAAAAAACTAGAAATCGGTTAATAATATTTAACAATATTACTGTTTTTACTGTATTTTTGATCAAATAAATGCAGCCTTTGACCAAATAAGAGACTTTTTCGACCCCAAATTCTAGTATACATATGTGCACATGTGGCTACTCCGATAAGAACTAATGGGAAACTGACTTTTTCTGAGAAAAAGACCCAAAATGCAATACCTGATTCTCTTGGGCCTATGACTGATAATCCGCATGACTGAACTCACCTCACACTTGAAGGGCTTTTCTCCAGAGTGCTGAAGAGAGTGCACTTTAAGGGACATGCTGCGTTTGAAGGATTTCCCACACGTTTCACAAGTGAACGGCATGTCCTTAGTGTGAGCTGCAACAAAATAAGATAAAATTCATATTTTAAAAATGACGTCTTCTTGCCTCAGAATTCTTTCGTAGTAACAGTTAACTGATAATAAAATGTATTAAAACTTCATTTTACATCTTATCACATGCCTCAGTGTTCATTTTAAGGACAGCAAGAGCGTTAGCTTGTGACACAGTTTAGTGTATAATAAGACACTACATTATTACTGCACATACTCAGTTGTCAGTGTCAAATGAGCAAGTGTAACTTGTTGCCCTGCGGAAAACCGAGTGGGTTCTGGTAGAAGGAAGCACTTCTAGATAAGATATTTCCTCTCTGCTCTCAGGGCAGATTAAACAATACAGCCTCTGTCCTCGGCTCAGTCTGTTCTGGATGGTAAAGCAAGGTCACAGAGGCTGAAAACAGAGCTGGGTATTTCACTATTGTGTTGGACCAAGCTCTGGGAAGATCAAGCTTCAGGAGATGAAAGTACCGTACGGTATGAGGGCCAGTGTGCACTGTATTACATCTGCCTGAAGGTTAATTTACACAACAGTATGTCTTTGTGCATATGACAGAGCTGCTGTATTTTGCAGCATCTTGACTGCCACCTAGCTGTGACAGGCGGTGGTATTCTTTGATGTTAATAGTGGATCCATGAGTTCATTTGTTAATGTAATGCACAATGTGGATGAGGATAAAGTTTAAAGGTGTGGCTTGTTGCCTGCAAAGGAGAGGATTGAGTTGATACAGTTCATTCATATGGGTTTTATGAACTAGGTAATCTGATTCATTGTAAAGATCCAACTTCATTCAGTGATTCATTCAGAGATTAATCATTCAAATTTAATTCTCTTCCTCACAAAAATCTAGCAAATGGACTTGTGGTCTAGATATAAGCCATTTATTTGTCATTTAAATTCTTAAAGTAATAGTTCATCCAAAAATAAAAATTTGCCTTCATGCAATTCAAAATGTAGACGAGTTTGTTTCTTCATCGGAACAGATTTGGAGAAATTTAGTATTGCCTCATTTGTTCACCAATGGAGGTGAAACAATATGAAAAAAACAAACAGCTGATAAAAACATTGCAATAATCCACAAGCAATCCACATGAATCCAGCCCATCAATTAACAACTTGTGAAGTGCAAACTTGTGTGTGTTTAAATAAACAAATCCATCTTTTTAAGTCGTTTTGACTTTAAACTGTCGCTTTTGGCCAAAATCCATAAGCTTCCTCCAGTGAAAAAGTTGTCCCTGTTGTCCTCTCACATCAACATCCACCAACGTAGGCCTATTTGTTTAGAATTTTTCAGAGTGTTTTTGCTTGTAAACAGTGGTTGATCTGTGCATATTTCTCTCCTGATTCAGAAGAGAAGACTTTCTCACTGGAGAAATAAATATTATGGATACTTATATTTTAGCTGGAAGTAATAGTTTGAAGTTAAAGATGTCTTAATATTGAATTTATTACAAACATGCACCTTTTTGTTTCATATGATGTTAATTGATGAACTGGAGTCGTGTGGATTACTGTTTGGAATCTCATTCTGACGGCACCCATTCACTGCAGAGGATCCATTGGTGAGCAAGTGATGTAATGTTAAATTTACGCAAATCTGTTCTGATGAAGAAACAAACTTACATGTTAGATGATCTGAGGGTGAGTACATTTTCAGCGTATTTTCATTTTTGGGTGAACTATTCCTTTAACAGCTTCAGTCCTTAATCACATTCATGACACTGAAAAAGAATGTCTAGAATATTCTTTAAAAAAAAAAAAAAATCACTTTTTGTGTTACTGCGAGATATAAGCCATACATGTTTGAAATGACATAAAAGTGAGTAAATAATGACAACATGAGCCAGTACTCACCAACCATGTGTTTCCGGACATGTGCCATGGTGTAGAACTTCTTTTCACAGATTTCACAAGAGAACTTCTTCTCAGCATATCCGTGGACGATCTTGTTGTGTTCGTGTAAAGACCACAGCTTTTTAAAGGCTTTTCCACAAGTCACGCACTACAAAGATCAGAGGATCCGAATGAACGGCATTAGACTAAACAGCTCTCCCTTAGGGGTCGATGGAGAACACAACAGAATTTTATCATTCTGAGAGAGTACTGAGAACAGCTAAATAAAGAATGAATATTGCAAAGGGCACCTCTAACTTAAAATTCATTTAGATCAAATTAAGCACAACAGCACAATTACCTTAATTACACTGAATTCCCTGTAAGTGCTTCATACAGCAGAGACAAATGAGTGCTGGATGGTTTAGACCTAGTTGGAGTTGGAGATGGAAATGGCCTGGCAGACCTGCTTTAGTAGCAGAAAACAGCTGTTCTCCATGCCCTAATACAGTTTGTGCCTATATATCATCCCAAATCTCTGGTCTATCATTCTGCTCTGCAATATGCACTCATAGCAGAATACCAGAAGAGAATACACATAATCCAACTTTAAACATGGCAAAATGTGCTTTAAGAAGCTAAAGGTCTATACTATTTTTATATTTACATTTAGTTATTTAGCAGATGCTTTTATCCAAAGCGACTTATAAGATGAAAACTGGTAACCAGACAAATCGTCAAGTTTATTATTATTTTCATATTCTGACCACTAACCGATACATTTTTAAATCTAATTTTTTTTGTCTAAATATAATAAAAATAAATTACATCAAATCAATAATAATAAATTATATTTATTTTAAGTCTAAAGACAAAAAAAATTGAAAGACTACAGCTGAATTTGTATTCATTTTAAAATTTGCTAAAAATTACATTTAACAGTGTTTTTTTTAGATTAACATGAAGTGAACATTAGATGATGATCTAATGAGAGGAAATTAAAAAATTAAATATCCAGTATTTACAGATATATGCAATTTATTATTATTACTATACATTAATACTCTATTATTATTAATTTTGTTTATTATTATTAATAGATTATTATTACAAATGTTCTTTTTGACAAATACAATGCATCCTGGCTGAATAAAAGTATTAATTTCTTAAAAAGCTGAATATTATTAGTTATAATTATATATTAATATTTTGAATCCTTTTTATTTTAATTTTATTCAAAGTTGAGTAATTTTATTGTTTTTGTCATTTTCAGTTTAATTTTTTCAACTTTAATCTTTTATAGTTTTTATTGGCAACTAGCTGAAGTTAGTTTTTAATATATTTTATTTCATTTCAGTTACATAATGTTTTATAATGGTTTTAATTGTAGTTTCAGTTTTATCTATCTATAATAAACTTGATTGGCATCAAAAGTTTCATTATTATTCATTATTGATTGGCATTAAATTTCATTACAAATTATA
This sequence comes from Tor tambroides, assembly GCA_021397915.2. NCBI lineage: Eukaryota > Metazoa > Chordata > Actinopteri > Cypriniformes > Cyprinidae > Tor > Tor tambroides. The sequence goes on along the minus strand of JAFVLL020030437.1, from coordinate 79,362 downwards.
AAATGTCCCAGTTCTGTGGGCACAGATTTTGTGTGGGCCTACTTAAGAGTTTTGTGTTTAAATTCGACTATTTTCACACTCAGTTTTGATGGCTGGGTCCAATTTAATTGTTGCTATCTTTCGCTATCCATGCATGTCTCTCTTTTTATTGTATTATTTTGAATCAATCACCAAGCAAAGAACCAAACCCTGACTCTGCACCAAAGGCCTGTGTGAAATCAGCCTTATCGATTGACCTTGTGCATGCAGACAAGTCTGTACCTGTATGTTTTTCTCACAGTTTGTCTGATGGTGTAGCAGCAACTCGCTCTCCAGTAAAAAGCGCTTGCCGCATTTATTGCAGATCTGCATGCGGTTGTGGGTGACGTTCATGTGCTTCTCCAAGTACCAGCGGTTGTTGAAAATACGAGGGCACTTCTTGCAAGAAAAGTGCTGCTTTTCTTCGAGCTTCACCTTTTGCCCCAGACTCTCCTGCTCTTTACTCCTCTTCCTCCCCTCCCCAAGTGTAGAGTCAATTAGTGTCGGTCTCATGCCAATGGCATCCGTTGGTATTCTTGTGGCACGCCGACGTTCTGTTTCTGGAATGTCGAGATTGTTCTCTTCTTCATCCTCATCGTCCTCATCATCGCTGCAGTTTTCCATCCCTTCCTTTCTGTGTTCATACTCTTCTTCTTCGTCCACACCAACATCTTCATTATCATCCTGTTCCTTACCCTCAACCGCGCTGGGAAGATTGGTGTGACGGCGAACGAGGAGGGATGAGGTACTTGAGGTGACGCCCTTGCTGTCGGACCCTTTAGAAACATTCAAAGTCTGATTATTGAGATTAACCTCCACGATAATCTGCTCTCTGTTAAAGGAGACAGAACTATCCTGGGATCCCCCTTCACTTACACCGGCTCCTCCCTCCATCGTGCATAAGCTCCGCCCTCCTCCACTAGCCACTCCCCCTCCACTGTCATCTTTTTTGTAGAAGTGTTTGGCTTGAAGGCTGGTAGATGAATGTATCTGGGTAACTTCCCTACTGACCCCACTGTCAAGCAATGAGAATGTACCATTTCCTTGTTGCGTGTACATCTTCTCAAGCTCCTTCATCTTGTACATCTGATTGGACGAGGCAGTACCCTGCCCATCTGTGTCTGCCATCTCATTGGACCCAAGTAGCTTGTGGCAGGAACTCATCTGGAGCACAATGGCCACTTGTAGGACTTCGAAGATGGAGATATAGATGATGCTGAGGATTTGGATGCTTAGTACCACAAAGGCCAGGTTTATGCGGTGCAGCGGTTGACTCTGGGAGAGGAGGGCCTGGAAGTAGGGGATGTGGTCACCCAGGATGTCCTTGTGGGCGGAAAACGTACAGTGGGACACCAGCACGAGGTCCACGTCGCACAAGTGAGGCTGGTAGAGATGCCTGTCCATTAAACGAGCAAAGTGCAGCGCTGCATCCTCCAGCAGAGAGAACTCAGCAGCACTCCTCTCCACTGTGAGATAAGACAAGAGAAAATATGTATATCCACTTTGAAAACATAACAACAATAAACAATTTAGCTTTGAAGTTCTACAATGAAGCACTTGCAAGGTGGTAAATGCAACAAGCAAAATTGTGCATGTTGCAGTAATACGACTTATAACTATTTTAATGTGGTTTTATTTGGCCATTGATTTACTGCATTGAACTCATATCTCTGATTCAATGTTTAATTTGTGTCATCATTACAAAACTGTCAATGTCATATTATTTATATACTATTATAATATTTATTAATATTTTGAATTAGTTTTATTTTTATATTTTCAGTTTTCATTTCAAAATTTAGTTTAAGTTTTAGTAATTTGTGCTTTTGTCATTTTTATTAGTTTTTGTTTATTTTTAGAATTTTTTTTTAGCAAAGTTTAGTTTTTTAGTTTGAAAGTAAGTTTGTCAATATTTATATTTTATTTCAGTTTTATTTTAATTAACATTCATTTCAATTTTTAATAGCAATAACAACACTGGCCAATATTCACTAAATATTTAAGGTTTCACATAAGTTAAAAAATAAAGGAAAATATTGCTGTTTATTATACTAATTGGTTATATTGGTAAATATAAGTATAAATGATTAAATTCCTTGTCTTCATTATTCAAAAACTATTTGGTTTGGTATTTGGTATCTACTTGTCAAAAATGTGGTTTGGTTGAAATTATGATTCCTCTGATTTGATATTATTCTTCAAAGCCATTTCAGAGCAATAAATTGGTGTATATAATTTATAGTTAAAAATAAGAGAACATATATATGTTTAGTTATAACACCACCCCTAGAAATAACTAATATTAAAGTAAAACTATATAAAGTTTGATATATACAAACCATCAGAACACGTAATAATGCTTTTCTGCATAGACATTTCTTTTATTCACAGCAGTCTTGAAAACAATATCAAACAATGCCCATCTGAGAGTGAGAAAGGCAGAAGCTACTGGAGGATGCCGCTATGCCCTCCCCTTCTGCTCCCAAGGTTGGCTTATTTTAGATCAGGAAGGACAAGGTTTCGATCTGGACAGCATCTCTTTAAAAACTCCACAGAGGAAAAGGAAAGGGACAGAGGGAGAGGCGGCAAGCGAAAAGAGAAAAAGACAAACCAAGTGAGAGGACAGAAAGAGAAGCATGTAAAAAGCACATTGATATTCAGAGCCGTGCGCAAACCATTAACTTCCTCCTCCTGCGTCCTGTCTCTCTAAGTTATCATTATGCATAAGACAAAACACTGGCCAGTAAACAATTAAAGAGAGCAAGGAGAAAGTAAATATCAGGCTCTCCAAACAATTACATGGATTGGTTACGCTGACTTTTATGTGACTAACAACAAGCAGAATTAACAGTCTTACTTTTTATCTCCGTAAACAGCATAAGTTTATTTAAGAAGCCAATTGATCTTGATCACCCAAAATTACACAGAATTAACAGTATTTAAAACACAGTCATGTCCATCCTCATATGTACTCACTGTGACCATACACAAATAGATGTAAACAAATGTCTAAAATTATTCTGGAAAACGGCATATATGTATGGCCTTTTGCAAGACAACATGTTTTAAGAAAGTATTTAAACCTGGAAATATATTGTAATCAGATTAGATTCCATATGCATGCTTCCCTCTGGAATATTTTGTGATGTTTTTTATATTCAGAGGTGGATTATCAGTGGGAAAGAGCAAAACCCATACTGCTAAACTGAAAACACAAGTCACCAAACCTAGTTCAGAAGCTTTCATGCAGTTCATTTGGATAAATAAAATTCTTTAGCGCCACCAGGAATAATTGAAAAGAGATAAGGGGTTGTTTTTCCAAAACAATACCTAGTCAGCTGTATCAAATTCAAAACTGGCAACATGAAACATTTCTGAAAGACATTAAATTGGTTTGAGCTGTTGCACAGCGGTTAGTGAATGTGCACTTAGTGCATGTCATCCTCTTTCTCTCTCTCCTCAAGAATTTCCTGTCACTCTCCACTACATCTGTGGAATAAAAAGAGACAAAATCCCCCAAAATAAACCGACGTGAATGTATATAAATGACAGCAGTAGTTTCAAGCAATTTAAGCAAATATACAAACTGGAAGCACATTCATTTGCTCTCTCGGTTTGAAAATTGAGACTAGACGGCAAGATGAAATCTTGTTCACTGGCATTAATAAAATTTCAACAAAAAAAAGAGTGCATCAAAAGTCTTCATATAAAGTGTGACTAATTTACTGCTGATCACAGACCAACCTATGATCGCACTCAACCGTCTCACAGTAGTTTGCCAGCTCACTAACACTCCTACCACAAGACCTTGTTAAACAGACCTGTTACCAGCTACATGGGTAGTGTAATGCTCCTCATTCTGGTTCATAAAGCTGAACTCATTGTAGCGCAGAAACTCGTACTGCTTTCACGTAATAAGAGGTGACTCAGGGCTGCTGGCCAGGCCGGCTGGTATGCACTTGGCTGAGGACGTTCACCACAGTGCCAGGCAGCAGAGAGCAGAGCGGTGGGGAAAGAGATGTACCCTCAGTTGACTTTCATTCTGCGGTCTTTACTGCACTGTTTACCACAACTCCCAAATAACGCCACTGTTTCTGCTGATAAACTCTTCAGAGAGATTTTAAATGCTCCTTTTTTCCCCATTCAAAAATGGTGAGATGGAGAGCAAGAAAGAAAATTCTGGAATTCTACTCAATAACATTGTCAATGAACTTTCTTGTTTTCTCATCCAATTAAAACACATATCGCATCAGTAACTTTTTTTAAAGAAGTGAATACATTTATTCAGTAAGGATGCATTAAACTGATCAAAAGTGTCAGTAAAGTCAATAAATGTTACAAGGATTTATATTAGTGCTGTCAAACGATTAATCGCATCCAAAATAAAAGTTTTTGTTTACATAATATATGTATGTGTACTGTGTATATTTATTATGTATATATATAAATACACAAACATACAGTATATATTTTGAAAATATTTACATGTATATACATTTATATTCTTATATTTTATATCGTACATAAATATATTTAATATATAAACATAACATTTTTCTTAAATATATACATGCATGTGTTTGTATTTATATATACATAATAAATATACACAGTATACACACACATATTATGTAAACAAAAACTTTTATTTTGGATGCAATTAATCGCGATTAATCGTTTGACAGCACTAATTTATATTTCAAATAAATGCCAAGTTCTTTCATGAAACTGGCGCAGGCTGGGTCGTTCATGCAAACTGATGATATTCACAGCATTAAACTACTTGGCACAAGCTTATTGTTTCATGTTGCATATGCAGCCAATGAGCTTACTGCTCTACATTTAAATGGCTGGTTAGCATCCACTAGAGCAGTTCAAAGTGCTCTGAAACCCTCCACCTTCCCCAGCTCCACCTGTATAGATCTGCTACGGGTTATTACATTACAAAAAGTAGCTTCAGCAAGAAAGATTTTGTTTATTTAGTAATTTATTTATTCACTTGATTTGTTCAAATGACTGATTCATTCAGTACATATTCCTTTTAGTGCCACTTACCAGACATTTTAATTTCCAAACTGCATAATACATACAACAATCAATGTAATAAAACATCTGAAGTTTTGAATAAAACTGAACTAAAAACTGAATTTTAGTGCCACTCACTGAACATTTCACTTTGAAATTCTGGCGAAGCATGCAAGAAGCAATGTCATTTTGCAGAAATGTTGCCGCAGACACATTTTCCCCAATGAACCCAGACTGAATAAAGACAGGAATCATATTTTAAAACATCTCATCACAATAAGTATAGCTTATTTTGGATGTTTTCAGTGATGAGTACATCATCTCACACTGAGCTCTGTAACAATGCAGCCACTGTGAAGACCACTGACCAACCTCTCAACAACTTTTGATGAATTGCTCACAATTTCAGCAACCCACCAAGATGTCATACCACAATACAAACTCAACAAACCACAGCAACAAGCCACAGGAACTTTAAATGATACATATTTTTATCTTAGAAATGATTAGACTGAAAGCAAACAATACTATTAATATTTTGATTCAAGTTATTTAACGACAAAGTCATTTTTGACAAAAATAGCGTCTCTGTGTCGGAAAAGACTGGTAACTTGACCCAAGCTAATCCAGCTAGCTTTTCTTTCTCTTGTTACCACAGACCTCAGAAAGTGAGGAGAGGGAGGCTGTTGCTGTCAGGCGAAAGACTGAACGATGGAAATGCCAGCTCAGCAATCCTTTTCCCCCTTCAGCATTGTCCTAACAAGAGCTCAGGGTTGGGAGGCTTGAGTGACACCCTCAAGAACCCAAACGGGCATCACGCCAACCTGAATCTCCCTCAGACTGGCCAGAGACACGGCTAGGATGGAGCTTCAGAACGATTGTTCAACACTGATCTGAACAGACACTCACTAAAGCCTGAGTCAGCATAAAACTAGAGCAGACTTTATGGAAAATAAAGTGAGAGTGATAGAGAGAGACAATTTGAAAGTGATGTGAATATCCTATCTGAACTAGGGGAATGTAGGTTTATGTCCTCTCTTCAATGAGTTCAAAAATAATGGAAAAAGTCATCAGTCACCAAGCAGACTCCCTATAGAACATACCTGACAAAAAAGCAACATAAAAGCAGTTGATATGAATTAGATATGTGAGGAACAGACCTAAATTTAGGTTGTTCTTCACTAAAAATCTTTCCTCTAGTTCTCATACTTATGCATATTCAAACTATTAGCACATCGTGTTCAATTATAAGACATTCATCCTGATGTGCCAGATTTTAATATGTTGAAATGTAAATATGATTAGTGCAGCTTTTGGAGCTTTAAATCACTTTGTTATGATGTTTTATTGAAAAGTGCAGTGTGAACATCTTTCAAAACATCTTCTTTTGTGATACACACAGTAATAACTGACTATATGTAACAATTTTATTTCTTTAACCCTCCCAGCAGATCACCTCTTTAGCAGCTGTGCATCCATGGCACAGAATAGTGACTCTTTTGACCTTCAACTAAACTTTGAGGCTGTTGCCCACTCTGTATTAATGAAAAACAAGCATTATCATGGGAATCTAATCAGGCTGCTATTAAAGAGACGAGAGACTAATCGCTGTCCTCCAGCCCTCTGGATTCCTCCACTTCCAGTGCTGCCAGCTCGAAGGGAAGTTTCACAGCGCTGTAAAATGCAGAGGCGCTGTTGTCTGGCACTGTTTCCTCATCAATCATACACAAATGCCAAGCAATGACTCGGCATCTGGAGTCCCTCTGCCCAAGACAATATGCACAATTAGAAATGACCTGCATTTCAATAGAGCACTAAAGAAAGCCTGGATCTGGTATTGAAAAGAAGTAACAGAAATGAGTAACAGAAGGTCTGTAGAAAAAATAAGCTTAAAACAACAAAATTCCAAAATAATTCAAAGATTTTCCATTTGGCTATTAATGCCACCATCAAGATTGACTAGAAAAAGGTAAAATAAGTACAGACTAAAAATTAAATATCATCTTATTTAAATCCATTGTTTTTTTTAGAGAGAAAAAACATATATAACTTTTATATCCATACCATACTTTTTAAATAGAAAAATTTTGCTTCATATATATATATATATATACATACATACATATACACACACACATACACACACATACATATCAAAACTAACTAAAAAAAAAAAAAAATCAAAACTTTTTCTAATTTTGCCAACATTGTTGGAAAGGTCTGAGTCTCAAGGTTCCATATTTGGTGACTATTTTGAGATGGAAGTAATACTGTGACAGAAATGTTTAAATTTGTGACAGGAAAATGCATAAAAAAATTCAGTGGGTGTTATTCAGTGGTTTTTCCTGGTATAGTGCCAACAAAACTTTCAAAGGAGCCTCCATTGTTGATATCAACTTCAAATTTGTAACATAACTTAGTTAGACATTTGCCTTTCATTTTATAATTTTTAGATTCTAAATTTAATAAATAATTTTAGATTCCAATTATAGATTCCAAAATATTTTGTAACATTTTTTATTTTATATAAAATAAATGAGTACAGTACATTTTCTTTACAGTAAACTCAACTTTTTAAAAAACTTTTTCATTTAAACAGTAATCTGCTTCATTGTTCTGCCTTTTTTATAAAGATCAGAGAGAAAATTATAGAGAGAATTTTTATTATTGTAGACAGTCAGTGAGACGGAGAGACAGATAGATGGATAAAAATGGACTACCCCTTCTGCACAGGTCTATTATTCTCATGACGTAGCAAAGAAATAACAAAGCAGAGACTGGGTTTATTTGAGTCAATCTGTTAGCACCTATGGCAATTTCCCAGAGGACAAAGAAATTGTGTATTTGTGAGGAGGAAAAAGCCTCAGTGGGCCAGACGTAAAAGATTCAGTTTTTCTTTCCACTCCAGAGAAGATTTTCTACTTTTGAAGCCCCTGTGTACCAATCGCCCTCTCAGAAGAGCCACTTTCCAAGGTGATGGAGCTGTCCTCAGAGGACCGAAAAAATGAGACAGAGAAACAGATGCCCTGGGTGTCTGTGTATGCGTGTGGTATTGCTCGATGCCTATGCCCTCCCCGATCCAATCAGGACACACGTTCACTCCTGACCTTGAGCGAGACAGACAAATACTTACAGCCCTCTTGGAGATACCAAAATGACTTACGGCCTGGATGAGTATGTGTGTGTGTGTGTGCATGCTGTAAATTAGCAAGACATGAACAGGTCTGTGTGTGCCAGAGAGAAAGACAGAAAGATAGCTAGCAAGGCCACACTTTTGATTCCCAAAATAAAAAAATAGTCCTTATTAAATGTAATAAAAAGGTCTGTGTTAAAGGGGTCATATGATGTTGCTAAAAAGAACATTATTTTGCGTATTTGTTGTAATGCAATGTGTTTATGTGGTTTAAGGTTCAAAAAACACATTTTCCACATACTGTACATTATTGTTGCTCCTCTATGCTCCGGCTTTCTGAAACACATCGATTTTTACAAAGCTCATTGTTCTGAGAAGCGAGGTGTGCTCTGATTGGCCAGCTATCCAGTGTGTTGTGATTGGCTGAATACCTCAAGCGTGAGACGGAAATGTTACGCACCTTACCATATTGTGAGTCCGTGTCCCGGCGCGATGATACAAAAACAAAAAAAACCCATTACAAACGAGGCATTTGTTGCACCCTATGGGGACATAATTACTGATTATAATGACTTATACTTTCTTTTTACGCGTTGCGTCGTGCCGCGTAAACATTACCATGTCTGCATTTGTGATCTGAGAAACAACAAACAACAAGTGCTACTCTACACTGCTCAACTCGCATTTGAATAGTCAGTAGCAAATTCTTTAAATATGAAAACATACTTACAGAATGTGAGTCATAAGCGCCAGACTGTCCTTGCAAAGTTGGAATTGCCCCACTTTATATAAACAGCCTTTGTGCAAGCCAGCATTGTAGGCTACTCTCCCAAGTTCAGGAAATAGTCCTCCGTAAAATGCGCTGCACACACTCTAATATTTGGGTTGAACTGTTCTGGAACAGTGTTGTAAATACAACTTAACCATTGATTTCTAGTTGTGTCCTCTTTTGGAAGCCCAAACAAAGTACTTTCTCTTTCACAACGAAACACAGCGTCTCCACGATATGGTGCCGGCAGCAGCAACAATACTACAGCGAGAATAAAAATCACGCCCTCTTTCTTTGCGCGTACATTTGGGTGGTATTATGCAAATCTTCCCACACAGTGACGTAGAAATGTGGGGGTGTGTTTAAATAAGCCGTTTTAGGAGGGCGTGGACAAGTCTTAACTTTTATAAAGAATATCTCTTTGGGTTTGAGACTTTAGTCTTTGCAACTTTAGGGATCTTTTCTATGCATGAACAGCTTGTAACACTCCAAAGAGAAAGGAAAACTTGAAATCGCATCATATGACCCCTTTAAGTTTAGTAAGATCAGATGAGTAGACAGATAAAGATGCTAAACTCTATTTTTTTATAATTTATAAGTGAAAGCAAGATAACAACACAAGTCTGGAACAACATGTGACTGAGCAAATCATGACATAACTTTCATTTTAGGCTGAACTATCTCTTTAAGGTCTCTTAGATACAGATACCATCTTCTCACCCATTGAGACTAGCCAGCACAGTTGATAATTACACACTGTCAGAGAGCTGCCACAAAACACAGCATCACTTTCACTGAGAAAGCCTCCTGAACTTTAACAGCTGCTATTACACATGCCAGTTCACTGAACAGGGCTGTTTGGTGCTCCTCGGATCAGCTGTCTGTCTAGTGCTGATTAATGTGAGCTTTAAACACAGGCAAAGCATAGGGAGAACAGAGGGTGCAGTACATCTCCATAAGAGAAACATGTAATTCACTTCTATTTGTATCTGTCACATTTGGTTTTAGGGTTTTAATCTTAGTTTACAAATGTCAGGCATTTCAAATCAAGTGCGAGGTGTATTTAAAAATATATGAGCAGAAAATAAACTTTATTGAAGAAATATGTATAATTACTATGTGTCTAGGTTTTTCTGAATTACATGTTTTGTAAATCAAAGACTGTATTTATTGCTTTATTGCATAGACACAATCTGTTCAAAAGTTTGAGGGCAAAAAAGATCGTCATGTTTTCAAAGACAAAAATACAGTAAAAACAGTAATATTGCTAATGAAGTATTATTACAATTTAAAATAACGGTCTATTTGAATATATTTTAAAATGTAATTTAATGCTGTGATTGCAAAGCTGGATTTTCATCTGTCATCAATCCAGTCTTAAGTGTTACATGATCCTGCAGAAATCATACTAATGTGCTGATTTGCTGCTCAAGAAACGTTTTCTATCAACGGTGAAAATAGCTGAGGTGCTTAATATTTTTGTAGAAATTATGTATTTTTTCAGGACTAAACAGCGTTTATTTGAAATACAATTATTGTTGTAACAGTGTGAAAGTCTGTCACTTTTGATCAAATTTAATTTGTCCTTTCTGAATAGAAGTATTCATTTATAATAAATCTTACAGACCCCTGAAGCAATAGAAAACAAATTAAGTTTACTTAATAGAATTAGGTAAATAAAACTAAGTAATTATTTAAATAAATGTAAAAACAGATCATTGCAAAAAATCAAAAACTAATCTGAAATGGATAGTCAACAAAAAAATATGACCAAAAACAAAACAGAAATAAAGAGAAAATGATGTTATCATTCAAATATTGAATCAGTGCTGAACGGTCTGATTTAATTCATATTTCAAGATTGACCTCTGACTATCAGTGTATTTGTTAGACAGGAAATGAGTGTGTGATTGATATGTACAAAAACCAGCCACAATGTTATATATAATGATAAATCAAGAAAAAAGGGCTCTGGAAGACACCACTAAAAATAAAAACTAAATAAAAGTACATAAAAGTAAATAAAAAATAAATGAAGTATAAACTTAAAAGTCATTTTACAAAAAAATAATAATAAATGAAAAAGAACTAAAACTTAATAAAAAAAATAAAAATAGTGAAAATTTGAAAACTGACAAAAAAAAACACAAATGAATTAGACAAAGATAAATATTTCCCTTAGGTTAGAAAATATTGTTGAAAGAGGGTGTCATCCATCCCTTCATCTAATTACCAAGTTCAATCAGAATAAGTGATTAGGGATGGAGATCCCCTGTCAGTTGTTTTTCAGGTTCAGCAGCTAATTAACAGCATAACGGCTTGGAAGCCAGTGAAAGCTCTTTTCTGTGGCGCAAAGAAAGCCAGAAGCACTCACCTTTCCTATGGTTTTAGTAAAACAAGGGAGGATAGCAGGTGTTTACTGCAGAGTTTCTGTACATCCAGCAAATGCTGCTCAGGGAAGTCCTCATCGGCATCGGCTGCGAGATAAAAGATTCACAAAAAATCAGTCAATAAATCTGAAAATTGGAAGACTACGCTGGGACTGTGTTAGTTTAAATGAAAATCATTTTATGGCAACATTAACGCATTAAGTATCTCTCTTATCCTTTGGATACTGCAACCGTCGTACAACATTTATTTTATTACAAACCACATGGGGATGTCTACGACTCATTGCACTTTTCCTGTGCCGACTGAGGCAGATATATTTAGAAGACTTCCCATTTCCATCTATATGTTAATGCAACCAAGAGCAACAGAATCGCAGTTTGAAATATTATGTGCCAAGCGGGGCATGAAATTGAGCCAGACAAACAAACAAAGGATTTTACTGCTCATGTGTCTGCTGCGTCTAATAATAAAAAGCGTGCTTGACAAGGTGAGAGAAATCAGGTTCTCGTAAAAGAGACAGTATATCCACAGCCAGAACCGTTTGGCGACACAAACAAAGCCGTGTGAGATCACTGTCACACCGCCGGGAGAAAATTGAAAATTTATATTCGCAATGAAAAGGAACAGCAAACAACTTTGCAAAATACTATAATCTCAGGGGCCTAATCTTTCTTGCAAAAAAGAGAGAAAGAGAGCGAGAGAGAGAGAGAGTAACTTCTCAAAGCTAAACAAAAGTCATATTTTATCCCTCAAAAAGTAATTAAAATTTATTGACAAAATACATTTTATAGTTGCACGTCATGATGAATGATTATTTAAACAGTAAAGGATTTATCCATCACGGCAATATTTGTTGTACTGCCTTTAATTTGACTTTAATTTTGATTTTATAGAATCACACTACCATTCAATAATTTGGGATCAGTTTAATTTTTTTATTGAAGTTATTGTTTTTCAGCAAGAGCACATTAAATTGATCAAAAGTGGCAGCAGAGACATTTACAATGTTAGAAGATTTCTATTTCAAATGAATACTGTTCTTTTGATTTTTCTATTCATCAATGGATCCTGATAATAATGTTTCTTACCATATCAGCATATTAGAATTATTTCTGAAGGGTCATGTGACACTGAAACCTGTGTTTGTATTTTTTTTAAATTGTAATATTTCACAGTGTTTTTGCCATATTTTTGTTTAAATAAATTTAGCTTGGGTGAGCAGAAGAGACTGCAAAATATTTTGAAAACTTACTGAACCAAAACTTTTGAAACATAGTATATATTTCAGTAATATATTCTATTATAGTTAGGGCTGTGCAATTAATCGAATTCGATTAGCATGCGCATCTCGTCAGTAAAGCCGATTTCGTGATTAGTAGTAAATCACCATCACCTGCTTTCAGATGGAGCGGCATTTACTACACAGAGCTGTAGTTCATTTACAAGCTAGGCAATATTGCGTTCATAATCGCAGACGAATTGCCTTTAATTATGAATGTGATATTGTCTAGCTTGTCAGTGAACTACGGCTCTGTGTAGTAAATGCCGCTCCATCCGAAAGCATGTGATGGCGATTTACTACTAATCACGAAACCGGCTTTACTGACTAGATGTGCATGCTAATCGAATTCGATTAACTGCACAGCCCTAATTATAGTACAAAATTCTACTATAGTACTACATTTCAATGAGCCATACTTGAGAATAATACGAATAAAAAAAAATGTAAAATGTCTTTTGATTCCGATAAAAAAAAAAAAAAAAATCCTAAAAAGGCGTTATTTTCTTCATATAAAATATTTTATCATCATCCTTCAGATGTAGTGCTGAAATATGACCCTGACAAGTAAATGACAGATTTCCCGAGATTCGCCAACTTCTCTCATATAGCCAAGCAAGCACAAAATGCATTGAATGCATGATGATTTCCTAACATTGAACTACCCAGTGCAGGAAATGAATAATCAAAGTTGTAGAGACTGTGATCTGCTACGTTACCATGTCCTGAGCAGGACTGCCAGGAGAATTCAGCCTGAGCTATGCGAGCAGGAGCTGAGTCAGGACTTCTGGCCAAGAGAAGAGCCTGTGGAGTTGGCATGTCTCTGCCACATAAAGCACAAACACAAACTGCCACAGATCTGCTAACTCTGCTCATGGGCCAACTCCTCTCCATGTACAGACTCTGACCTAAGTATGCAGCAACGTGAGGAACTGAACCTGACAAACAACACAGACACCGGGAGAAACACAACTGTGAAATAGGGAAATAAATGTCTTCTCTTTTCCATAACCGAAAAGGAGAAGGAAGGTAATGTGTGTTGATAAACATTAAAACTGTACAGATTTAGCAAACGGATCCTTCGAAGAATGCATACATACACATTCATCATATTTGCATACTAATAGTAGCATTTAATTCATGCTGATTTTATAAAATTATACAAAAGAAGATATTTTGAACAATGTTGGTAACCGAACAGTTGATGGTAGCCATTGACTTCCATAATATTTCTTCTATACTATGGAAGTTAGTGGCTACCGTCATTCTTCAAAATATCGAAATAACGAAACTCATAGAGGTTTGGAACGACATGAGGGTGACTAAACGATCACAGAATTTTCATTTTTGGGTAAACTATCCCTTTCAGCATCACAATTTTTTCAACATTGATAATAATAAGAACAAGACTGGAGTTCAATGCTGGGAGCTGTTTGAGGAGCACTTGTCACATGGATTTAAGTGACCCCAACAGCAGAGACAACGAAGCCTCAAAGTCAAGGGTGGGCAGGAATGTCCTGAATAGATGGTTACATAAAAACCCTCAGCATGATGCTTTTTTCCAGGCCGCAGCACTAAAGGACAAGACTGCAGAGTTTAGCAGGAGTCGTTCTATTTCAGCTCTTCCTAAAGTACAAATTTTCATAGCGCTTTCATGAGGAACAGTTAACAAAGCGCCGATTCATGTAGGTTCATGTTAGGAAATCATCATGCATTCAATGCATTTATTCATGATGGCCTTCGTGCTTTTACCACCAGCGCTTAACTAGTTGAGCAATGTGAGCTAGTCACCAAGTGCAATAGATGCAGCTGAAGTTCAGCTGCTTTTCTGTTATTACAGAGCGTTTTGGAAATTAAAATGGTTAATGTTATCATCAAGTGATATTCTTTCGGTGATTGTCTAAAATTGATTAGATTCTCATATACAATGCATTAATGGGGGCGTAATGAATTCTTTGGGTTCTGACTCATTTCACATGCTAACCAACAATAGCCTATGCATATTTAAGCACTTTTAGTACACTACAGGTAAAGAGGAAATGCACTGTATAGATAATAAAAAATAACAACACTTTTTGAGGGTCATGTGAAAAAATAAAGCAAGCAACTGTAGGTCAAAAAGACAGGGTCGTGGCACTAAAGTAGTGACCTGACCCAGATATTAACCCGGCTTCCAGATGTGAAGAGGCCTCTGGATTACAGCATCAATGTACCACAATACACATGCTTTATTTTTACTGAGCATTCCTAAAATCAACAATGCTTTCATCCCACAGCCTCTCTGATGCTCTCCCTCTGTTTATGAAGAATATGAAATGCTAAAAAAAAAACTTAAAAAACCCCCCCACCAAAATACACCCAAGTGTAAGACATCTCTTTTTTTAAATGAATGATTTTTACTTTTTTTTAAATTGATTTTCTTATTTGCAAATAAGAAATAATATAAACAATCATGTTCTTGACATATAAACAAGCCACTAAAACAAAAACAAAACATCTCTGTTTTATCATTCTCTTCCCATTTTATTCTTCTGTGTATGATTGAGTTCACTGAGACTACAATTTTTTTTAGTCATTTGTGATAGGTGGGTAAATCGATTTACAGTAGTTGCAATTTCTAGTCGATGAAATACTATAAAAAAAATTCTTAAATTTCCCTCTCGCTCTCTTTATTTCAATGGCTTTTGCAATTCCTGAAATAATTTTTTTAATTACTTGATATTCCTAGTTGCTTGTTTTTCCCCTGTCTTTCTTCTGTCTTTCTATTTTCTTTTTTGTAGAAATTTAAGTTAATTATATTTATATTTACAATGCCGATTTTAGTTTTACTTTGATAATCTGTTGAACAATATTTAAATTATAGTTTTGTTTTTGCTTTGACAATACTAAATCATTGTAGTCATTGGACTACAACATTATTAACAATTATCATTACTACTAATAATACTGATGCTATTTGTGTAATTATAAGTATTTGCTATCTAATTTATTTATCTTTGTTTTGGGCTATGTCTACATTTTATAAAATTATTTAAATTAATATAAAATCATTTAAATGGCATTTAATGTTTCCAAGCTCGCGTATCTCTAAAAAAATGTGTAGCGTCTTCGATATTTATTTGGAGACTCATAGTTATTGCACAACTGAAATATGAACCCTATGGATGGGGGATCCACAAATTTAAGGTCATGTGAAGTTAGCAGTGTTGTGACATGAATTCGTTCTCATCCAGTGCAAAAAAGTCTATCATTTCAAAAGTATATTTAGAATAAAAATTTAAATTCGCTTTTAATTTTGTATGCATCAATGTCCACAAAATGCACCAGTCACGACATGATCCCTATCCACACTGATATGAGAGAATTTAACTCTTTAAATGCAACAATGTAGCTATTGTGGCCATTGCATTCTTGTTAACCTTCCAATTTCTGTGGCTGTCGGCGTTCTGTGCAAGTTGCAAACTTCATTTCGCGGTCAAAATTATTGGCGACATCACGTTATCTAACACATTCAAAACTCAGACACATCCCGGGACAAACTATTGCAAGTTTCATCGGCCTAGCTAAGTCGTTTTAAAATTACAAGCGATAAAATATGGATATAAAATAATCAAAATGTCGTTGTCTACTGTACCATTTTGATCCGAGGTCTGTAGCATCGAAGAAGTCTGCGAATAACTCCATTTGCGCAGGACTTCCGCTCGCCATGTAATAGTACGTTGGATTTTCACATTTCTTCAGTTTTCCTTCCCCTCACTGTTTTTTTTTTCCGCCGTGCTAGCAGCATTCAGACAGACAAAAATGCAGAGGCTGCTTTTGCAGTAGGAATTGGTGATTGGAGCTCAGGGATCATATGGGCTTTTGTCAGAAGTTTTAAAGGGCCATTGCACTGGATATTTTTTTTTTCTGTCGGAGCTCTAGTCTGCATCTACTGCTAAAAATGAGTAATCAGTACGAGCTGCCCTTATGGGGACATGGAGCAATTTTGTCCCAGGTGCTCATGACCTTGCATGTTTGACGGCATCTCACTGTGTGCATGAGAGCAAGCGGAATCCTGAAAATCCAGAGCAATTATAGCCCTTGTGTTCGAATACGTATACTTTTTTTAATAAACAGCGAGTAGGATGTCTAAATATACAGTATTCCTGAAACTGTAGGCAAACTAAACCCAGATGACATACTGCACCTGCTGAGATTCTTAAAGTGAGCAACCAGTAAACGCTATCCCATGAGGCCACAGGAGTGAAGGAACTGTTAGATGTGAAATGTTTAAAAAAAAAAAAAAAACTTTTTCAAAAATGGAGAAATGTGATCTGAGCTCTTATAAGTACTTTAGCTACCAATAACATTGATCTTTGTGGTTAAACTGTACTTTGATGATTGCTAGTATGTGTAGTACATCTAGAAATGCATACAGTTTATACTAAATAACAATTTAGAACAACAGCCAAAAGTGAATTCTTCATAAGAGAACTCAGACCATACTCTGACAGTAGGATGCTGTAGTATCAGTGCAGTGGTTGTCACTTCTGATCCTAGTGCACCCCTGCAATTTTGGATGTACAGTATCCCCACTAGTACCCATATACTACAGGACTAAATCAAAAAGCAGACATGCTTGTAGTGGTCAATACTTACAAATGTGTTTGAGATGGATTTTTATCCACATTCTAATGCATCATACTCAACTTTGAGTATATTTGGAGGAGTCATTGAAATGAAGTAGGTTTCGTTACAAGAACACATTTCACAGAATACACATTATACAGCACACATGTAGGATTTCACAAGCAAATGTAGTTTTATTTACAGTTGGCAAGATTCGTTCATTATATTTAAATGGTGTATCAATAAGCAGCAGTAGATACATTCAGCAAGACGTTTTGTTTTTATGTACAAATTTAAAAAAAAAATGCACCGAGGGCAACCACAAAACATTCATTTGGCCAAAACTAAACATTTTCCATCCATGTCTACCATTGATTTGTTTAATAAAACTGCATGCCATGTCAAAACATGACATTTACATTTCACAGAATTTCATGTTCAAAAGACTGAGGTAAGTGGCTGTTGATATATAACCTAGGCTTTACAGTTGGAGGGTTTCTATGCTCCATTTCTTAGGAATACTAAAAAAAAAAAAAAAGTGTCCCAGAATAAAGCAGTGACTAATTTTGTTTCAAATGTACATTCATACATAGACTGGTTTGGAAAAATACAGCAGAATGTATGTGAATTACACATTAAATCATGATACAGTGTACATCAAAGTACATACTTCAAACTTAAACTGAGCCATTCATTCAGAAAACCATTTGAAGGAGGATAGGGAGGCTTAATGCTATATCAATTCAGCTCAGCTATATCGACTGCTTCGGCTATGACTTCGCCTCCTGGAGGAACTGCGACTGTAAGAGCGATATGACCTGAACGTGAAGACACACATCAGAGAATTAGCTTCAGTGAGGCACATTATCAAATTCAAACAAGACTGTTTTAATAACACATGGATTTATTTATGATGTATCTGGACCTGCGGTCAGAGCTCTCACTTCTCCGATGCCCTCTTCTCCTGCTACGACTGCGGCTGCGGCTAGAATAACTATCGTAAGAGTCAGACCTGTATTTCCATGAACAAAAGACATAATTAAGAATAATTAAGCGACACTAGGTTGGTTGCAATCAAAACGCATTAATCAGTTTGGCTCCATGCTCACCTTGATCTGTGGTGACCTCTGTGGCGACTTCTAGAATGACTTCTACTGTCTGTACGGCTAAAACAAGATCACCGTGGCATCTTCATTAAAAACATTTTAATCCCCATTAGACTTATACCAAAGCTAAATATCTTTCAATACTTACCTACGGGAACTTCGGTAGGTGCTACTTCGAGAACGAGAGTGTCCTCTGCTGTATCTACTCCTACTTCTACTTCTACTGTAGCTTCTGTGTGAACAGTTAAAACATGCAAAACTTGACATGGAATATAGGACATACAAATTCATAAAACATTGTCTGTTGTAACCAACCTGGAAGAGTAGGTATAGCTTCTGGACCTACTCCTGGAGCGGCTATATGAATGGGACCTACTTCTGCGGTGGGACTTGTGACTGGACACAGACCTAGACTTGTTCCGAGAGTGGGATCCAGCCCTTTCTCCTGTTGCTGGAATAGAGTCTTCTTCACTTGAGCTGTCTTGATTTCTGGGTCTCTGATTTAATCGAGCTGTCTTTCGTACCTCGTCAAATAAGGATCCTGGACGGACTCTACTCTTGCTCTTGATCTCAATTTTGAGACCCTGGGCCTTTTCCTCCAGTTGATCTTTCATTTTATTAATTTTCATAATCAAAGGTTTTGTAGTAATAGCCTGCACAACAGTCATGCCTGTCAAAGGTTTCCATTTATTTTCAACTGCTGAGAGAGAAGTGTCACCAGGTACAGATTCTTCTGGCTGACTGCCTTGACGTAAAACAGAACCAATAGTTACAGAGTTTCCTTTTTCTATTTGAGGTGGAACAAGCGCACTACCATTATTTTGAATACTTTTTAGAGGGGAAAAGCCAATCGCTTTGGCACCTGGTTGCTTAGCTTCTGGGATGCCCTCTGGAGGACATACATCAACTTTATTTGGGTCCCTTGGTTTGTTACTTGCCAAGTTAGTGTCTGAAAGATTGGTATGGATCTCTAGAGCTGGACTTCTTTCGGTATTGCTATTTAGCTTTGATATTTGGCTTTCAGTCACCTTCCCATTCTCATCAATACCTTTAGAAGACTCTACTGAAAACATATCTTGTGATGATTCAACATTCCCTTGATCCTCATCCTTATTTTCTGAGACTTGGTGCTTGATCTTTCCAGCTTTTATACGCCTTTTTGCTCCATCACTGACAGCATCAGGATTTGCTATGTGAAATTGTTTTGCTTGAGTGACTGAATCATCCTCCTCACCTTCATCACCAAACTCCAGTGGAGGCTGCCAGTGAAATGTCTCTTTCGGCTTTTGGTGCTTTTTGGATTTCTTGGCCTTGGATCTGCGAGATCCTGACCTGGAAGAGTGCCTCCTCTTGTGCTTGTGCTTCCGCTTGGCTTTCTTGTTCTTGTGCTTTGAAGTTTTTGTGTCTGCAGACAGCTCCTCATTACCTTTTAATTCATTAGACATTTCTGCACCTTGGTTTGACTTGTTAGAGGTCCATAAAGGGTATTCATACTCTGATTCTGAACTAGCCTCTCCCTCCTCTTTTTCAGACACATGTTTGGCTTCACTAACTACCTTTTTGTCTGGCATTTCAGAGTCACTCTCAGACTCCCAGCAACGAGACAAAATCTGTCTCTTTTTCATTTCAGTAAGTCCCTCGTCACTAATAGGGAGCTGGTTATGTTCCAGAGCAGTTTTAGTCTTACTTGTGTTCTCTCCTTCACTTTCCCATCCAGATGCATTATTGTTGTCCACTAATGGTCCCTTCCTTTGATTGGGATTTGTGCCTTTCAGTGTGTTTCTCTGTACCAAGGAATCATTGTGTTTCTGGATAGCACTGTATGGATTATCTGATATGTCCTCTGAGGAGGGAGATGAATTTTTATGGCCACTACCATGATTTGCATGCTTGTCCCTCTTTTGGCTATTTCTGTGAGATCTACGATGTTTTCTCTTTTTTTCACTGGTTCCTCCTTTGTGTGAATTATACGACTCTGATCTACTGCAGGAGGAAGATCTGCTGCCGTACTGATTCTGTGATTTGCTGCTACTTCGTGATCGTGTCGGCGAACTGCTCCTGGACAAACTTCTTTGCAGAAGCCTATCAGGGACATTATTGTTACTGCTGCTGGGGTGTCTTTGACTAACAGCCGTGTCTGGCTTTAGAGAGGACATTGCCTCCAGAGGCACATTTGATGATGGGCTGATTAGTGCATTTGAAGCTGGGGCTGATTTTACATTGATTTCTTGAATGCGAACATAAGAGGGTTTCCAGGGTTTTTGGCCTGGTTTCCATCGAGAAGGAGGTGGACTGTCACTCAAAGGCAACACAGAGACACTCTCTGAAGATGCTGCTGGTTGGGATTTAGATTCTTCACCTTGAACTGATTTAGGGACAGGCTTGTCCAATTTGGAAATACCGCCCTCTGTAGGCTTTGACTTTCGAAGGGATCTCAACTCATTTCTTTTCCTGGAACGTGGTGGGGTTTCTGAACTATACCTAGAGTTTGATCTGGTTCTTGACCTTGTCCTGCATCTGGATCGAGAACGAGACAGTGACCTAGAATGTGTAACAGACCGTCCTGATCGACTATGACTTGACCTCATGGATGACCGAACCCGCTTATCAGACCTTGACCGACTTCTGGAATAAGATCTGCTCCTGGACCTCGAATAAGATTGTGAATCTCTAGAAGAGCTTGATAAGTAACGTCTCCTTTCTGATCCTAATCTATACGATCTGTGGGAGTGGCGTGACGATGAGCGAGAGTAAGAATGAGAACGTGATCGAGAATGTCTCCTCTCTGCATGGCTTGAGTGTTTCGACCTCTTGCCTGAGGACCCAGACATCTCATCCTCAGACTGGGAGGTCTCCTTGGTCTTGTTCTTTTTATGTTTCTTTGAGTGCTTTCGTTTCTTAGTTTTCTTCTTGCGTTTGGATTTCTTTTTTTCTTTTCTAGATCGATGGTGGCTGGAATATACAGAAGCCTCACTTAAGGAACGCTCTTCTCTTGACCTAGACCTTGGGGTGTCACTTCTGTCATCCCATCTGTTTGAACAATATTTAAAATACAAAATCAAAATCTATGTTCCAACTATGTTTTTCACAACTTTAAACATATTTCTGAAGGCAAATCATAAACTTAATACAAACAAAATAAACTTTAATATAAACTTTTTAAAATAAACCAGAAATAAACTACCAATAGTAGCTTGGCACGTACAATAATTTTGAATATCACACTGATCATTGCACTGTTTTCAAATGGTGAAAGAACAAACCTTTCTCCTTTACTCCATCTCTCCACACTGGGGGGCTGGTAAGCCTTGGTCCTCTGCATTTCCTCTTTCCAGTGTGGAGGAGTCTCACTGCTCCCCCGTTCCCCTTCAGACTCCGATCGGGACTTTGAGCGGGGGGGTGTATGGTACCTCTGCAGAGGGAATAAAAAAACAACCCTTCATGCATGGCAAACCAACCAAACTATCATTCCATCAAGCACTTTCTAACAAGTCAATGTCAAATCATTAGAATTAAATAATTATAATAATTATTAAAGCAGCTGATATAGTTTTGGGTTTGTAAAAATGCATTTTGTCTGCTGTACTTTATTTAATGTCACTCTGTGGCTTGTTTTTTTTCTGTAGGTGGTATAAATATAATTCACGGTTGTCATACCATAGTACCGCGGCCTTTGATCTTGCGTCCAGATTTTGTGACAGTTGGTTTTGTGTCATTTGGTGCCACGACTATGTCCTGCACAGCCCTATTGGGGGAAAAAGTATCAGTTTCAAGACTTTACCTTTTTGGTTTAATATACACACAATATACATCAAAGCCATGGATTTCAAGGATTAACTGTTAAACAAGGACAAAAGTTACTAAAACATGACTCACTTTTGGTTCTATAGTCATTTTTAGAAAAATATAAGTTATCTAATAACTGAGAATGCATAGGAAAGACTCTTGTGATGTTTAAGTGAAAAGAGGAACATCTGTTGAATTATACAAAAGACACAAACGTTTTTACTATCTCCTCCTGGGTAGGCATGTCTCTGCGGAGCAGGAAGCGGTTCTCTGGCACAGGTGGGATCTCTTCTGGTCGAACCACAGGCTTCTCCCTTTTCACATTCTGCTCAACCTCACCATCATCTTCCTCTGCCATCTCTCCCTCAGCATGACTATGAATCAGGAAAAGAGTAGGCAGTATATTTTTACTATACAACTAAAAACAAAGGCCAACCACAAAAAAAGCATGAACAAAACTAATTCATAATCAGCTCAGATTTCAAATTATTCCTTGGTGACACCTTTGGATTTGAGAAGGTTATGAATATATAATTTTTACTGTGACTGTGATATAGCTGAAAAGTGTCAATACAGGCTAATACCAAAAGTGTTATTGCTTTAGATTATTGGCTGAATTACAAATAAAATTGCATAAGAGGAAAAGGCACTGGTTACAATCATTTACCTTTCATGTCCTGCTGTTTTAACCGTCTCCCTGTCCTTCTTTGTCTCTCTTCTTTTTCTCTTTGAGTGCTTACTCTTCGAGTTTCTTTTCCTCTTTCGAGATGCATAATTTTTGTCTGACTCTCCATCAGAGAAGGAATACTGAGATAAAGACTCCGAAGAACTCTGAGAATCATCCTCAGAATGGAATGCTTTCCTCCTTTTGCCTTGAAGAACTACAGAGATACAATAAACTTCAAACCGTATGAAAATGTACTGAACATCACCACAGAATGTAATTTATTCATTCTCTTTATTTCTTTATTTCTGACTACATTATCAATGCGCAGAGCACGTGAATTTATTTTGAACTGGAGCTTTGTGTGCATGGCACAAAATAAAACAAACTTATAATGAACAACACTAGTTGTGTCCTAAATGATGCACTATACACTATGCACTTATTCTATGAACTATGTATTTAACTGTCTAGTGTATGAATTATATAAGCTTGCTCTGTCATCCAACATCAGTCTAATAGCCTTTCCCCTTCCAGTAACTAATTAAAGATGCGGCAGTTAAGTGTCCAACATTCCACACTTAATTAACGTTTTTTTCCCCGGTTAATTAAGTGCATCATCCAGGTTTTTTTTTTTTTGGAATGAGAACACATTAATCACACTATTTAAACCTAAAACCGTCAGATAATTGTACGCAAATACGCAAACTGGAACACACATACTACGTCCAAACCAAGCATATTGCAAGTAAAAAGTGAAAATTACAACGTAAAGTTATATATGACCCTGGACCACAAAACCAGTCATAAGGGTCAATTTTTCAAAATTGAGATTTATACATCATCTGAAAGCTGAACAAACTGCTTTCCATTGATGTATGGTTTGTTAGGATAGGAAAATATTTGCTCGAGATACAACTATTTGAAAATCTGGAATCCAAGGGTGCAAAAAAATTGCCTTAGTTTAAACTGTCCAAATGGAGTTCTTAGCAATGCATATAACTAATCAAAAATTAAGTTTGGATATATTTACAGTAGTAAATTTACAAAATATCTTCATGGAACATGATCTTTACTTACTATCCTAATGATTTTTGGCATAAAAGAAAAATCGATAATTTTCACCCATACTATGTATTTTTGGCTATTGCTACAAATATACCCCAGTGACTTAAGACTGGTTTTGTGGTCCAGAGTCACATATATGAGATACATTTATATGTAGAATGACGATCAAAATCAATTCAAGTGACTGGCAAAATGTCTTGTTGCACATCATTTGCTGTGGGTGGTGGAAAACCTGTGACTGTTACTTGATGCTTTGTAGCGTCGTGCTGTTTGGGACACAGTGTAAGTGTGCGTATTAAAATTGGTGTCTGCTGTATTTCAAAGCACCCGTCATTTTGTTTTATGATCTTTCACAGTTCCATTTTTAACCATCATATTTCACTCCATAATGTAGTTGATGTGGAGATTAAAAAATATTCTCCATTAGGTAAAGACAAGTTCAAACAGCATAGTGACAGGTGGAAAGTGTGCAGCCAAAATTCCTAGTTTATCTCTCGCACTCAAGAACAAGCTTACCATCGTTAGCAGACTTTGTAATCAGCTGTCCACAGTCAATCACTCTGACGTCAGCATAGGGTCTGCTAGCTGAGTCGGTCTTCAGCCCTTCGATTTTCTTTATGACCTCAAAGCCAGAGATGACCAGCCCGAAAACTACATGCACTCTAAATTAGACCAACAATCCTTACAGTTACAAGACATTGTGGGATTTAGGGAAAAAGCTTGCATCCAAATTGTCTTATAATAATTAAATGATAAATGAACTTTTTTATTTTAAATGCAACATATACAACATATATAAATGGTTAAACAAGGCCACTGGATTATTACCCATCTAGATGAGGCGCTGTCTTAGTAGTTCTGTTGTCAGGTAAACGAGTCCAGGTCATCCAACAGGTACATGTGTGTGGGGGGGGGGGGATAAAAGGAAATAAATTTAGTCAAAAAAGCATTCAGTCTGTCATCAAGAAGAAATTTGTATGCAACAATTCAAACACTGAGGAATTTAAAACCAGCAGTGCTTGCACAATAACATTGGCTGGATGAATAAATTCTAATGATGAACAGGAACAGCTCCAACATCTGCCAACATTGACAAAATTGACAAAACCAATTAAACCGGTTTAAAAATATTATAGGGACAACTTCAATTAGAATTCAGTGTGTCCATGGCAGGAAAATACATCCTGTGATTCTAAACTTGAAATTCATCAATAAAGACTTCAAGGTTCTCTGTGCTGGGAGAACAGATTTTTTTATGAGGTGAATATTATTTAATGATAAATAAGAAGCCAGTGCTAGCTAAAAGCAACCAGAAATACACAGTCAGGAGAGAGAAGCACAGCCTTGGAGAGACACTTTACCTTGGTAGAGCAGGATGCTAGAGTTTCTGCAAATTTTACACAAAAACGGCAAGAGAAAAATTGTAATACATTTGTAGGCAAAAAAGGAATGCTTTCTGATTATAAAATATTTCTAAATGCACATTGACAAGGGAAAAGGGAGATGAAAATGCACCAGCATCCCACATGAACATGTAGACTATGTAGAGTCTCCAAAATAAATATATATGTGGTAAAGAGATTGAGGAAATTAGAGAAAGTGTGAACGGCAAAGGGGGAAGCTAAGATGATTGTTTTACTAAATCAACAAAGAAGTAGACAGAACAAATAAAATGTTCCATCTTCACCATCTTGCTGTACTATTGAAAATCACTAGTGGTCTTGTATTGTATTGATGTGTCAACAAATTGTGAGTAACATAAGTATGAGTAAGTATATAAGCAAGTACAACACTTGGGTTAAAAGCCCAGATGCTCATTGTAGTTTTGGCCAATCTCTTAAAACAGATACAGGCTTTCAAGCGCACATTATTATAAAGGCTATGACTGAAGCAAAATAGTTCTGTAGAACTGATCTGAACACTGGGGGGAATAAATAATTTATACGTATCGCATGTGTCATTTAATAGTGACCAATCAGTCATATTAAATGGTAAGCAGAAGATCTGGTGATGAATGGTTGTTTCTATACACACATACACCCTCTCTGTGTCTTATACCAGAGTAAATAGTACTTACATAAAGAACTGGGACCCATTTGTGTCTTTGCCACGGTTGGCCATCGACAAGAGGAAGGCTCTATCATGTTTGAGAGTAAACTTCTCATCTGTTGAAGAGAAATACGAAGAAAAAAGGACACTGAGTGCTTGTCGACTGCTTCAAAAAGTTGTGTTATGGAGAAGGACAGGAGCAGGCAAAGAGATGTTCATGAACACCTGATATCAGTGATGCTTCTATGCTGCTTCTGAACTCTTGAGTGTTTCTCGTGCTCTTTAGTGTAAAAGCGAGTGATTTTCTATTAAAACAACTACTGTTTACATCAAAACCTTTGATAAAGTTGGGTCAAATTATTTCGAAAAAAGAATAGTTCACCCAAAACTGAAAATTCTGTCATAATCATTCTCATGTCATTCCAATCCAGGTGATTTACTTTTTTCTGTGGAACACAAAAGGAAAAAGTGGTCATCAAATACAGCTCTTTTCCATGCAACTGCTAGGGTTTTGAAGCTTCAAAAAGATGCAAAAGTTCCATAAAAGTTTTAAAAAGTAGTATTGTTAAAGTTAATTGCAATTGCTTGGAAAAGATTGACCCGCACATTATTTAAATTTTCTTTTTTGTTCTACTAAAGAAACTAAGACGTATGTTTGGAAAAACATGAGAGATGAATAAGTGACCTTTTTGGTTGAACTAAACCCTTTTAGAGGTTGGATTATGTTCAAGAGTATTGTATTTTATGTCAACCCATCCTGGAAAATCAGGAAAGAAACAAAGTAAAGCATCAAAAAAAAAAAAGAAGAGAAGTCAGTTAACCAAATCAATTTCATGGTCCATTTATCCATGAGCACTCTGTGCAGCGTGGACGTTTTTGGCAGGGGATTGGAGAATGTTTAGTCTACATTGTGTTACTGCACTGTGTACATCTCTTACCTTCTCATTTTGCAAAAGACCACAATCTCTATAAATAAAAGAATATGTT